>JASCZI010090738.1:25704-45586 GCA_036250425.1 Stylosanthes scabra
ATACGGTTCGATTTCCATGGGGTATCTGAACTTCTTGGGGATCTCTTCCGCCAAGATGTGAGATGAGAATGGGTGCCTGCTCCCTTCTCTTTCGGAGGCCCGTGTTATCACAGTGGATGGTCTCCACGTGCGATCCTTTGATTCCGCCGTTTTTCTGCTGTGGTTTGCCACGGTCTAGGTCTTGCTGTTAAGCTTTTCGAGTCCATCTTTTTCTCGCTTTTCCGCCTCGTCCAGAATGGCCTACTGCTTTTTGGCGAGCTCTTCTGCTCTTTTTACGGCTTCCGAGGCCAGTGCTGCTTCTCGGGTCTGCCTTTCCAAGAGCTCTCTCAGAGCCGCCTCCAATTGCCTCCAATTGTTGAATGGTATTGTTCCTCTGATCGACCTCCTTTTCCGGGGTCGGTAGGGGGTTGCTGCTGTCTCTTTCGTGGAGTGGTATTTCTTCCATTCCTTGCTCGGGTCACCGGCGCCTGTGCTTCTTGCTCCTCGGTCTCGGAAAGTCCCCACAGACGACGCCAATGTTAAGGTCGGATCCTCGACGATTGTCCAAAGGACTTCGAAAGGGGGGGCCAAGATACGAGGTTTGGGACAAGAAGATGTTCCTTCGGTGACAAACCCTACGGCGTGGCCTTGAGCTATTGCCGAGAAGGGGTTGATGTGGAGGTGAATAGCTCTAGAAGCCCAGAATAGGATTGTAGGATTCTAGGTCTAATAGAATGAGGTAGGTTAAGAGAATGCGTACCTTGAGGGGGTGATGCCCCTGCTTATATAGTTGCGGGTAGTTGAGATCCTTTTGGGATCTATTAAGATTGTATCATATCTTTCCTATTTTAGGTGATTCTTCTTTGTTTGTGGGCCTCTTATTTGTGGCCTTATTCTTTGATGATTTGGGCCTTGGAAGCTGGTCCGTAACAAAAAACAACCCTAATTTACCAAGAGTAAAATAAATAGTAGTAGCACAACAAATATAAAATATGTAAGATATGAGTATATTTATTTTAACCAATCAAATTCACTTAAGTCATTTATTTTTACGTTAAATAAAAAATTATTTATGTGTCAAATAATACAAAAAATAATACTGAAATAAATTTTTATTTAATATCAAAGTAATGTTCTATTTAGTATAAAAAATATAAATAACTTAATGTATATCTAAGAATTATTATATAAAATATACAACTAATTTATCTATTTACTTTTAATTTAAAAATTATAATATCAAATGACGTACATTAATGAGAATGGTATATATATAGTATACAAATAGTCAAATACAGAAGATAACTTTATCAACTATTCAGAAAGTGACTTGCCCTAAATAACTGCACTTAGCTTTGGAGTAAGTAAACTTTAGCAATTTTAAATGATCAGTGATTATATAGATATATGAACAAAATTATTAATATTACTAAAAAAAGTTTGAATGCAACAAAATTATTCATAAATAAAGAATTTTTTTAATATATTAAAAATAAATTTTGTTTGTCAAAATTATTCAAACACATATTAGTTAATAACGTGACAGTTTGATTAATTTTGATATGTCTTTAGAATAATTTTGATAAATAATACTATTTTTTATGGATAGCATGTGTAGTTTTGTTAGTTTTTGAATTTTTCGTAGATAATTTTAGTATATTTTTTTAAAATGTATTTGGTCAGAAAGAGATTTTTTATTTTACATATACCATTCGTACTCGTATATTATATCATCAATCAAATCCGTCAAATTGCGCTTCTCAAATTTGGCATATAATATTTATATTCTTCATCGATACAGTATTGGAAAAAAAATGTCTGAAATAGAAAAAAAACTCCATTTAATCGGGTATACATATGAAGATAAAAAAAAAAAAGAGGGGGTCAAACGAGAAGCACATGATGATATATAGAAAACAGAATGGGTGAGAATTTAGATGCATTGACAAATTAATGAAAATAAATCATACACCCACACGCAACCACAAATACTAGATTTTTTTTTATCAAATACTACTTGAACTTGATAGATGTAAAAGAAGGGGGAAATTAAAAAACATATGTCCTTGAAATAGGCCAAGAAATAATTAACAAGAGAATATGGGTAGGGCCCTCCCCAGAAAATATTAAAATAATCATCGTGTTATGTGTTGCACAGTACAGATCTGACACTAAGATTATCTATTTTAATTTGACTATAAGTCAAGTTAACTGTTTCGTTAAATTTGTTTAATTAATTTAATTAGAAATGAATTTTCACCAAAAAATAATTTAGAGAGTGAACTTTCTTAGACCAATATCAGCTAACTTTTTTTTTAACATTATCTTTCTATCTTAAATTTTAAATATTAAACTATAAATTCAAAATTTTATATAATTAAGAGTTAGTTCTATTTTCAAGGTGACACATAAAATTAAAATTAAAAAATAAATTTAATTATTGTTCAATAAAATTAACTTTTAAATCATTTGTATAAATTAATACCCGCGCCAACTCAAAATACATCGTGTTAAATGTATTTTTAATACAATCATGTTAGGTAGTAAATAAATTTTTGGTTAATGGTAATTAACAAGAGGTAAAAAGTCAATAAAATAAGAGAAGCGCAAACAATAAAAGATGAAATTCAAATAAGTAATAGTATTTTAAATTTATTGATTAATATTGGTTACCAAAATGTGGGTTACTTAGATTTTTTCCTTTTTAATATGCAAAAAATTAATTAAGGTATTTTAATGTCTTTAATCATTTATTTTAATCATAGAATATATAAAAATGTAATAATTTAAAATGCATATTTATTTTATCCAATCAAATTAAATCAAATTATTTATTTTATGCTAAATAAGAAATAATTTTAATGTCAAATAGATACTAATATTTATATTATTTTATGTATTATTTGATATTAAATAATTTTTTATTTAACATATAATTAAATATATAGTTTAGTTAGACAAAATGCGTGTATACTATTATAAATTCGACTTCTAAAAAAGATATAGTTTCTTAAGAATATATAATAATGAGATATTATCACATATCTCGTAAGATAATTTTTGAGATTAAATTAGACTCACATAATCTTAATTTAAGATGGTATCAGAATTTATTATATTTACAAAAAATATATTCTCAATATAAAAGTGAAACATCTCTCACAACATGACATGAGTTAATTTTTAAAATTAGGTTAGACGCATCGATGATAAAAATAAGCTTCGTATGAGTGAGAGATACGTACCGGTGGAGACACCGCAACTGATCAAGGTAAGTTGTTTGAGACTGGAAGCAAGTTGAGGTGGAATGTTGACCACACAAGCAGAGTCAACGACGGTGTACTCAGAAAAAGTGGAGGTGTTCAAGAAATGGTAAATGGGTTTGCCTTCAAGTGTTGTGAACCTGGTTTTGCCATCGCTATCCATCACCTTCTTCATTGGGTTCACGCCAAACCTCTCACACATGTTTGTTACCCAACTCTTGCAGTAGCAGCATTCTCCACATTCTCCATTGAATATTGGTACCACTATGTCCCCTTCTTTTACCTCTGTTACTCCTTCTCCCACACACTCCACAACCCTAATAATTCATCATCAATTATTAATTACATGCTTAATTACCTACTAATTATTATTTGCTCATTTTTCTTATTATTCTTCCAAAAAATATTAGTAATCAACCATTAATTAGTTAATATTTAGTTAAATTAAAAATAAAAATAAAATAATAATTATAAATAAATTGAATTTTTTTTTATATTATTTAATGACGTTGGGTATTTTTTTTTGTTAATTAGCTATATTTTTGTTATTCATCCAACATGGAAATAAAATTTATTGAAGTAAATATTTAATTTGAAATAAAATTTGCCAATATTTTATCTCTAGTTTAGTGGTATTTATTCCTATATTTACTAATTTATGAATCAAACATAGAAACATGTGTTCGTCTCTGATTAGTAACACACAATAAATACGGTAGGGCATGAACATATATATTTTGTTACATCAAGACAAAATAAGATACAAATAAGAAGAAAAATAAAATCCTTTTAAAGTCTGTAATAATTTTCTTTTCTTTTCGTTTTTTTTTTTTAAATTAACACCAATATCTATGTTTTGTTTTTGTAATTATTTTCAAAAGAAAAAGTCTTAGGAGCCAATATATTTGAGAACCAATACACTCGATAATAAGTTATGGATAATGCAATCAAGTGATTTATTTTTATGCTAAATATTCGGTGTTAAATAAAATTTTATTTATGTGTACTTTTTTATACTATTTGACACCGAAATAATATTTTATTTAGCATAAAAATAAATCACTTAATTGCACTTAGTTAGCCAAAACCACTTATTCAAATAGCATTACCCTAACTTATATAATTTCAGATGATAATATTTTTAATTTCAAATGATAATTTTTTTTAATTTTTTATGATAACTTAATTATTGGTTGGTTCCTACGATCTCCCTAATATTAATTCCATATTACGGTAAAAAAAACCCCAAAAAAAACTTTTGTTATAGCTATGATCATCTATAAGACTATAACAAGATACTATTCCTTTCCTTCATCAAGGTTCATGAGTTCAAGTTGAAGAACCATGTACATATGAAAGTAACGATGAGTGCTTAGAAGAACAGTCTTACCCGGAAGCTTCATGCCCAAAAATCCTTGGAAAAGCACGCTGAGCTTCATTCTTTAATTTGGCACATACATACAGAACAGAGAAAAGGGGAAACCAGAAACAGAAACAACATAAGAAAATGTATGTGGATCATTATTAATAAGAAATTTATATATGTTAATATACCTCAGCTTTCCAAGATCCTAGATCGGTATGACATATGGAAGTGTATAGAATCTTGATCCGAACCTCCATTTTCTGAGGAGGATGAACAATAACTTGTTCCAACACAAACGCTTCTCCAGGACCATAAGCCACCGCAGCTATATATATTATTGTTAATTGTTAATATAATAATTATCATAAGGTAATAAAGGAAATAGGAATTTGATTATTACACACACATACATATATATACCTTTGCATTGTATGTTCTTCCCTCTGGTCTCACTGCTACTTGGCTTCAATTTCAATGAGCCATTATTATTCCCATTTGCAACAACCTCTTGCCCTTCCATTTTCGCTTTTCTTTTGTGGAAGTGAAGAGTAGCAAGCTAGCTAGCTCCAAGAAAAAAAGATAGATAGATAGATAAGAAATAGGAAATAGGAGAAGGAGAGTATAATATAAGTTAGCAATAATAAATGAATCAAACAGAACAAGCAAAGTGGCCTTGCTTCTTTTCTTACATATACTTTGTAGTTTGGGAGTTGTAGTCAATACACCGATTCAATTAATTAGCAACTTTATGATACACACACTTATATATAAAGAACATATACAGTGATTTCGGTTTCTTTTTCTTTTTACTTTCTATTGTGGAATTGGCCAATTATACGATAAATAGCCACTTCATATATACAAGGACTATGGTGTTAACACGTATACTATATCAAATGTTTTGATAATGTCAGGATTGTAGAGGAAAGTAGCAAGAAACTTTTTTTACAATTTCTTCTCTCGTCATATATAGTTACATATGTACTTATATAAGAGTCTTGTTGAATTTGTTATTTTCAAAATATATATATATATATATATATATATATATAGCAATAATAAAATGTCACAAAGTCAAATGACATAATGCAGATTTTACAATTTTCATAGTATTATTTTATTGAAAGTAGTTTATTTTTAAGGTTAATAGTTAATTTAGTCTTTCAAACATAACTATTTTTTAAATGGAAAAAATTAGTGGCCAACATATTTATTTTAAATTAAGCAACAAAAATAGTTAGTATTGAGTTATGCATTACATGCATTTTTTGATGTTTTTGAATTTTTTAATCATAAGTCAATATAATATTTGATGATTATTTGATGGCTAAAAATAATATATTATGCTTGTTGGGTAGCATCACTTTTTTTAAAATGGTGTTCGAAAAATTTTGTTACATTTATTAATCGATGACTAACAAAATTTTTTCAAAACTAATTTGCAAAAGCGTGTTCTCCTTTATGGATGAATTTGACTATTAATCTTTTGTTTTTACTTCATCATCAAGAATTTTATTTATTTAATTTCTTTTCGCTGATGTTATAGTTAGAAATTTTCCTCAAGGTGTTATATAGGCGTAGGATAATGATGGGTGTTTCATTTTTGAACTTTTGTGGGTGAATGGATAATGAATATTTATGATTTCTTGCAACGGTTGCTATTTGAATCCGTCAAGTGTTAATTAACATCACAGGCGGCTATGCTTTGAAATACCGACATTTATTTATATCAAACTACAGTAGATATTCATTTTTAGTAGATCTATTTTATTCTATAAATAATTAAATATATTTGAAAAATTATTTGATATATATGTTTTATGTTTGTTGTGTAGATATTCTTAAATAATTATTCAACATATATTATGTTTTTTTAATAAATATTTATCAATAATTAATTAATTACTAAAAGGATACAACTATATATTTGTACGGAATATACCTTCGAAGGGTTTTGGGACTACTGGCGTAACCGGAGGTGCCAAGACAGAAGGTTGGTGATTTATGTGAAAGGTGGTTGTGCACTAGCAGAGCCTCGCCAAATAAGGATTTGGAAGTTCTTCTAATGCAAGCAATGGGGTAGGGTTTAGAAGCCCTCTCTCTTTTATATACCCTTTGTGATCCCTATTATCTAGGGAATAAATCTGTACGAGATCGATCCGGATATGATTTGATCTCATGTGGATTTGGCAAATAAGATTACGGGCCGTTTCTAGATCCGGAAGGGATTGGGCCATTTTGTGATGATGATGATGGGTTTAGTATGGACGTTGGGCCACCTAGGTCCAATATCCGAAATAGTTGCCCTAAACTTAGGAAGGTCGATTTTTCCGAGTTTTCTAAGTTATTGGTATGCCCCGGGTTGGGTGTTTTCGCTTTGTGCGTCGTTTCGTCCGTAAGCTTATTATAGGTTGCCGTGGGACGTCAATTCGTTGTGGCGTCGCAATCCCTTTGGGTCTTTTGGGTTTCTTAGAAGTTACACGGTTTTGATAACTGACGTGATTTTGATGGCTGTCACTTCATTTCTGGGAAAGAGAAAGAGCCAGTGCACAATTTTCGGGTTTCGTGCTTAATGATGGATTTTTAATGCTTGGTGTATTTCCATTTTCGCCCTTTTAAGCGAGAGTGGCTTACGGGAGAAGGAAAGGTTACTTCCCCTTTTGCCCTTTAATATTTTGAATTAATATTTAAGGGGTGGAGAAGGCTAGTTGTTTGGTTTTTTAACTTCTCTCACTTTCTTTCCAAACCCTCTACTTCTCCTTCGTTTCCTTCTCTGCTCCTCGACGATTTTCCTGTTCTTCCTTCCGTTCAGCTTCTTTCGGTTATGTTCAGGTAGGTTTCCCATTTACCTCTTTTCTGTTCCGCATTTCCTTAATTTTACTGTTTTCCCACTTAGTGTTAGTAGTTTTGTGTAACTTCGGCCGCCGTGTCTTCTTTGCGCGATTCTCGGCTGTTGTACTCCGCCGTTATGGGCCATGTTTCCTCTAAAAGTATTTTGCTGTTTCCTTTCTATTTTCTTGTAAAAATAGCCTTATTTGGGGGTGTTCCCCTTCTTGGTTAGGTTGCGAGATGGTTGAGAATCAACCGGAAACCAAGAGGCGGCGGTCCGGGAGGTATAGGCGGCTCAGATGCCATGTGAGCTGCCCAGTATTTACCGTTGGGTTACCCACGATGTGTTGGGGTCACCGCCGATATTGGACCAAGGATATCTTGATGAGTTAAAACTTATCGGGGTTATCTTCGGAGGCGGGGACCTGGAGAGGGGGTATCGGGTGGAGGCTGCTCGCCCTGGAGATCGAGTTTGCTATCTGAACTTGGACCATCCCATCGTGCCTAATTCGCTCTGGTGAACGAGGAGATGTTCACCAAGTTTGGGATCAGGGTCCCGTTTTTTTATTTTCAGCAGAGGTTGCTGAACCGAGCTTCCGTCGCTCCATCCCAAATGCACCCGGATGCTTGATCGGCGATTCGGTGTTTCGAGTTGGTGACCGAATTTTTGGAGTTGCCCCAAGTCCTGGAAGTTTTCCTGTATCTCTTCACCCTTTTTTCTCCAAATACTGAAGGTAAAACTAAGAAGGGGTATATGTCGGTTCGTCCCGGCAAATACCGAAAGATCTTTGGTCTGTACGAGGATTCCTTCCATGATTGGCCGCTTCTTTAAAATCTTTCCTACTGGTGAGCATCGTCCTTTTTGGTTAAGTTTGGAGGGTCAAGGGCGGTTTTCGCCGTATTGGAGTTGGGATGCGGGCATGGAATATGTCCCGGTAACATATAAGGGGCTTACTCCTGATCAGAAGGATACCGCCGATATCTTAGTTAAGTTATTCACCGAGTGGAACTTAAAGCCGAAATCTGTTCTTGGTAATCTGTCGGAGGCTCGGGAAGCTATTGGTATATATATGTGCACATCGTATATTTATTTTTTGTGATGTTATATTATGATGTATGTTGATGGATTTTTCTCTCTTTGTGCAAATGGCTGGGAATGACGTCACCCTTGAGCGCTTACGACGTCTCCTTCGGCCAAGCCCTTCCGGTTCTACACCGGCTGCTTCTGTTCATCCCCCGGGGACTTCGGTTCCTCTGCCTAACGTTCACCCTGCTTCAGTTAGCGGGAATCAGGCCTTTCCGGAGGGGGGGCTCGAGTAATGCTGGGGTGTTGTAGAGCCTATACATGAGGTGTCTTCTCCCCTTCACGAAGAGGTTCCCCCTTCTTCTCCTTCTCATTCCAAGAAACGCCAAGCCGCTGATGCTTCTGTGGATCCTAAAATGCCGAGGGTCTCCGAGGGGACGACCCGAGAGTTTTGCTCGATGGATCGTTCCTTCGATGCCTCCAGTTTTATTGAAAGCTACCTCTTGGGTCCTCGTGCTCAGGAGGTGTTGAGGGATTATGATCCCATGGAAAGCATTCGGTGGGCAGAATGGGCTTCTCTCCGGGCTGCAACTATCATGAAGAACATTGAGCCCCGCTTGACGGCGGCCGATCAATGGGAGAACCGCTGTGTCAAGCTGAATGGGGATTTGAAGGCATTGAACCTTCTAAAAATTGAGGCTGAGAAAGCGAAGGCCGAGCGAGCGAGGTTAAAGGCTGAGGGCGATCTGAAGTCCGCTTCTGATAACTTGAAGGTTTTGGAGGAAGAAAAGAGTCAGGAGGTCGAATGTTGGAAAGACAGGGAAACCGAGTTGGGTCGGGAGATCCAGGATCTCCAAAAGCTGGTTTCGGACGAGAAGGCTCGGGCCGATAAGGCAGAGGCTTCTTTAGTGGAGTCGGAGAGGACTCATGAGGAGCTAGTCCAAATGGCTCAAGACTCTGTTGCCGCGACTGAGCGAGCTCTGAAGGCCCAAATTTCTTTGCTGCTTCCGGATTTCAACGTTTCCCAGCTTGGAGCTTTCAAGGTTATAATCGATGGGAAGATTGTAGATCTTCCTGAGTGATTTAGTTTATATTTCTTTTAAACAATTGTGACATATTTGGGGAATCCGTTCTCGAGTTGGAATCATTGAGTATTGATGATGAATTTTGTTAAGTGTTTGGGATTTTTGGGGCCATGTTGGAGTTTCATCCATTTTGTACGTAAGTGTATTTGTCTAAGTTTGAAACTTAGTCGTTTTGTATCCATTTTTGTGTTCATTTGAGTTACTCTGTTTGATTTAATGAAAATTGCATAACAGGTTTAAACTCTTGAGAACATGTTTGGGGATTTTCTTTTCTGTGAATGGTTCTGAATTCTAAATTTGTGGATCTAACCATTTATTCAGGAACCGAGCTGAGCCGTTGCTCTTTTTTGGAGAACGAAATAGGAATTTTTCTAAGTTATGTACCTTAGCCGTTTTTATTTAACTTGCGAGGGGAGTGATTAGTTCTCGTTTTCGCGATTTACCATCTTTACTTTCGAATTCAAGTATGTTTCGTAAAGTCAGAAAGGTAAGAGAGGAAATAGAACCGTAAATGATGGGTTGAATTGGATTCGTGGAACCGTATATGGCGGGTTAATCCGTAATGCCGTGGATATGAATTCATAAATGAACATTGAATTTTTGAAACTTAGGGCCTCATTAAAACCTTCCGACCTCCCGATGTGGGATAACTCAGATAGGAAAAAGAGTACCCGACTTTATTGAATTTAAACCAAAATGGGAAGTACAAATATGAGGAGTAAATTTAAATTACCCTAGTAATGGAAATGCATTGAACTTAAATGAATAGGGAAAAGAGGGGGTCTAAGAGTAGAACCGTCGGAGGTTGGCAGCGTTCCAGCTTCTTGGCAGTTCATCCCTGTTGAGCCGTTCCAACTTGTAGGCTTCTTTTCCTAAGTCCAAGGTTATGCGGTATGGTCCTTCCCAATTGGGAATTAGTTTTCCTTCTCCTGAAGTCGGGGGCCCGATATTATTCTGTCATAGGACTAGGTCACCGACTTCAAAGTACCTCTTGATCATCCCTTTGTTGTACCTAATGCTCATCCTTTGCTTCAAAGCCAGCTCGGCTAAATGTGCCTCGGTTCGGACTTCATCTATCAGATTCCGTTTCGCCGTGGTATCTTCCGAGTCGAGAAGTAGTCGGGGACTAGGTTCGTCGACTTCTACGGGGATGATGGCCTCGACTCCATAAGTAAGTCGGAAAGGTGTTTCCCCTGTGGATGACTGGGGTATCATCCGATAAGACCATAAGACGGATGCCAATTCTTCTGCCCAAAGACCTTTGGTGTCGTCAAGTCGCTTCTTCAGACCCTTCATTAAAATTTTGTTCGCTGCTTCCACTTGGCCGTTTGCTTGAGGATGTTCAACCGAGCTTGCGTTGTTTGAATCCGAATTCCACACCCGACTCTTTGAACTTGCGATCTGCGAACTAGGTTCCATTATCCGTAATGAGGATTGACGCTATCCGGAACCTGGTAATGATCTGCTTCCACACGAACTTCCAACAGCGTACCGTCGTTATGGTGGCTAGGGGTTCTGCCTCGATCCACTTGGTGTAGTAGTCAATGGCAACGATGAGGTATTTCAGCTGTCCGGGTGCTAATGGGAAAGGACCGACCAGGTCGATTCCCCATGTACCGAATGGTCTACCTCCCGAGATAGGAGTCATCTTTTCAGGAGGTGCTTAGTGGAAGTCAGCATGGACTTGGCATTTTTCACATGATTGCACGAATTTCACAGCATCCTTTAGCATGTTTGGCTAGTAGTATCCGGCTCGAATGAGTTTCCGAGCCAAGGATTTTCCCCCGATGTGGTGGCCACAACAACCTTCATGGACTTCCCTCAAAGTTAATTAGCTTAGGATGGATTCAAGCACTTCAACAGTGGTAGATGTATGCCTCTTTTGTATAGCTGCCCTGAGACTATGACGAATTTGGCACCTTCTCTCCTTATTCTTTTTTCCTCTTTGGGATCTTCGGGCAATTCTCCTTTTTCGAGGTAACTTTGGATTAGGGTTATCCAAGTTATGAGCGTAGATATCGGGAAGCAGTCTACTTCCGATGTAGATATCGAGGGTTCCCTCACTGTTCATTGGAGCAAAGACCGATTTCCCGACCCTAGCTTGGTACTGGTGAGTTTCGATAGAAGGTCGGCTCTAGCATTCCGTTTTCTCGATACGTGAGATACTACTACGTTGTCGAAGGTCTCCGTCATTCCCTTTACTTTGGCCAAATATCTCTGCAAAAGGGGGTCTTTTGGTTGGTAGATTCCGTTGATCTGGGAACTTACCACTTGTGAATCGGTGCAGATCTCGAGTTTCTTTGCTCTGACTTCTTGGGCTAGGGCCAGCCCGGCTAACAAAGCCTCGTATTCAGCTTGATTATTGGAGATTGGGAATTCATATCAAATGCATTGTTCGATCATGATTCCTTCCGGGCTTTCGAGGATGATCTCGGCTCCTCCCGACTTTTGGGTGGATGATCCATCTACATGGAGTTTCCAGCTTCCACTTTTGTTTTTTGGTGCCTCAATCGTGGCCATTTCCGCTAGGAAGTCGGACATCTCTTGAGCCTTGATCGCCGTCCTAGGTCGGAATTGGATGTCAAATTGGGATAACTCGACCGCCCAGTTAAGCATCCGTCCTGCGAGCTACGGCTTCTGAAGGATACTCCGGATAGCCTGATCTGTCTGCACGACTATAGTGTGATTTTGAAATTATTGTCGCAGGCGCCTAGCCGTAAGGAGGAGGGCAAAGGCCAACTTCTCTATCTTGATGTATCTTAGTTCGACTTCATGCAATACCCGACTTATGAAGTATACCGGCATTTGGCCTCCCGACTCATCTTCTCGCACTAGAGCCGCCGCGATGGATTCATGAGTGATAGAGAGGTAGAGATATAGAGGTTCCCCTTTTATGGGTTTTGACAGGATTGGAGGTTCTGCGAGTAATGACTTGAATTTGTTGAATATCTCTTCGCACTCCAGGGTCCATTCAAAGTTGATTCCTTTTTTCATCAGCTTGAAGAAGGGAAGTGCATTCTTGGCCGAGGCTCCGAGAAAACGGGATAATGCAGTTAACTTACCGTTTAGCCGTTGGACCTCTTTCAAATTAGAGGGGTTTGGCAATTGCAAAATGGCACTGCACTTTTCCGGGTTTGCCTCAACTCCCCTTTGGGTGATCATGAATCCCAAGAACTTTTCGGCTTCCATTTCGAATGTACATTTCAATGGATTGAGGCGCATCTTGTATTTCCACAAGGAATCGAAAACCTCTTTAAGGTCGGATAGTAGGTCGTTAGGATCTTCTGTTTTTACCAACATGTCGTCGATATAAACTTCGATCTTACGACCGATCAGCTCTTTAAAAATCTTGGTTACCAGGCGTTGGTACGTTGCTCCGGCATTCTTGAGGCCAAAAGGCATAGCTATATAGTAGCAGGTTCCGTCTGGGGTTATGAAAGCCGTTTTCTCTTTGTTGGGCTTGTGCATCAGAATTTGGTTATATCTAGAGTAAGCATCCATGAAGGAGAGGTATTGGTAGCCGGATGAGGCATCTACCAATCCGTCAATGTTGGGTAGTGGGAAAGCGTCTTTTGGGCATGCTTTATTCAGGTCGGAGTAATCGACACACATTCTCCACTTTCCATTGGCTTTCTTTACGAGGACGACATTGGCTAACCAAGTGGAATAGGATAGTTCTCTGATGAATCCTGCCTCTGGGAGTGCTTTGGTTTGTTTCTTCACTTCGAGAGCTCTTTCATTGGACATCCGCCTTTTCCTTTGAGCCATGGGTCGGTGATTTGGATCCACGGCAAGGGAGTGTGACATGACCGATGGGTCAATTCCCGGCATATCCTCCGAGGTAAAGGCGAACAGATCGTCGTTTTCATTTAGGAACTGAGAAAGTTGTTGCTTGAGTTCATATTGCAAGTTCCGATTCAAGAACTTGTGACGTTCCAAGGAATCTCCGATTTGAATTTTCTCCAGGTCGCCATCAGGTTTAGGTCGGGGTTGCTCTTCAACCCAGGCGTCTAAGTCGGCCAGGAAGATTCTGGTAGCTTTTCGGGATTGCCTCCGTAAGGCGAGGTTTTCGTTGCTACATCTCTTGGCTACTTCCTGGTTGCCGAAAATTGTACCGACCTCCCCGGATTCAGCTTCATATTTCATCACCAAGAATTTGGTAAGCACAGCACCTTCGAAGTCATTGACGGTTTTGTGACCCAAGATGACATTGTAAGCTGTGGAATCACGTAAGATGACGAACTCAGCTATAACAGTTTTTCTGGTTTTGCCCGATCCGATAGTCACCGAGAGATCAATGCTTCCGTCAGTCTTGATGAAGTTGTTGCCGAGTCCCATGACTCCAGGTTGGTGGGTCTTCAAATTGTTGTTCTTGAAGCCGAGTGCGTCAAAAGCATTTCTGAACATGATGTTCGAATCTGCCCCCGTATCTACCAAGATTCTGTGAACCAAACCCGGTCCGAGCTTGGCCGAAATCACCATTATGGAGGGGGTACGAGCGGTGGCTAGAACTTTTAAGTATTTCTTAAGGGCCGACTTGGATTTCTCCATGGCGCTTGAATCGGTGATGACAGTGATTTCCATGATTGGTTCATCATCATCGCGGCGGAACCTTGGATTCCGGGGTTTCGGCCTTGGAGACCTCTCCCTGTCAGAAATCCGTGGTTCTTGGATAATTTGGATGAACTCATTCAGCTTGCCGTCTCTGATGGCTTGTTCGATGGCATCCTTAAGGTCGTAACAGTCTTGAGTTTTGTGTCCATATCCTTAGTGGTAATCACAAAACGAAGATATATTCTTTTCATTCTGGGTTCTTCCTTTCAAGGGCCTAGCTTTAGGGAGGATACCCTTTTCTAAAACTTGTTGATAAATCTCCATGATGGAAGCCACTAGTGGAGTATAGCTATCAAACTTTTGCTTTGGGGTTTCGGGTTTCCTCTGGATCCATTTTCCCGATACTTATCCCTAGGGTGGTGTATCTGCCCCTGACCCCGGGGAGCCGTATGGGTTTGTGGATTTTTCGTGGCTGCTACCACCCAATTAACCTCCTCCCGATGGATGAATTCTTTGGCGATGACTTGCATTTCCTTACGAGTCCAGACCGGTTTGGTCGTTAGATGCTTCCGGAATTCATCATTAGCAAGGCCGTTCGTGAGACATAAGTTGGCCACCCCATCAACCAGCCCGTCAATTTTTTTGCATTCAACGTTAAAACGCTCAATGTATTTCCTGGTAGTCTTATTAGGTTTTCGAACAACGGCCAAGAGGTTGATGGAATGCTTGGTATTGTCGATGCTTGTGGTGAATTCGTTAAGGAACAAGTCTCTTATCTCGGAGTAACTCGAGATTGTGCCCGTCGGTAAAGCAGTAAACCATTGACTCGCCAGACCGGTTAGAGTGGTAGGGAAAGCCCGACATTTAACCTCATCCACTGCGCCGTCGCAAATCATCCGATGTTCAAAGTCATTAAGGTGGATGTGTGGATCGGTGGACCCGTCCTACTTCATGTCAGTTGGTTTGATGAAGTGCTTGGGAGGTTGGACCCTGAGGATCCGACTTGAGAATGGCGTGTGGCCGTCGATGGGTGGGGTGGCATTCCGGCCTCTGGTCTTTTTGTACCGCCTATAGGTCCTTCGACCTCCGTCACGATCTCTTTCCGGGGAAGATTCGTTGTCAACCGAACTACTGTGACGACGTCTTCTCCTTGGAGGGGTTTGAGGTCGTTGATTCCTCCCAGGGGGAGAACGAGATCGAGATCGGGAACGTCGTCTAGGGGGAGTCCGACCACGCGACTGTAGATTTCGCGTGGTGGCCCGAAGTTCCGCGTTCTCTTTCCTTAGCTCCCGAACTTCCAGCTCCATCGATTGCATGCGGTGTCTCAAGTCTTGGGCGATTTGGGATTCATTCGACCCTATTCCTCCGAAAGGTCGGGGAGTCGGACCGCCTCCTGAATCTGTATTGGCATTGCCGTTCCCGGTGGCTTCGTTAGCCGTGGCATTGAGATCCAATTCCTGCTGTTATGATTCGCGATGCGGATCCCGACGTCGCTCGTCACCGGAGTGGTCGGTGTAAACTACACCCTCCTCCTCTTGATTCACCATCGTCGGTCATGTTGAGGTGAGTTCCCATAGACATCGCCAATGTACGGAATGTACCTTCGAGGGGTTTTGGGACTACCGGCGTAACCGGAGGTGCCAAGACAGAAGGTTGGTGGTCTATGTGAAAGGTGGTTGTGCACTAGCAGAGACTCGCCAAATAAGAATTTGGGAGTTCTCCTAATGCAAGCAATGGGGTAGGGTTTAGAAGTCGTACCTGAGGGGAGAGCTGATCTCCCCTTTATGGTTTATATACCCGTTGTGATTCCCATCATCTAGGGAATAAATCCGTACGAGATCAATCTGGATATGATTTGATCTCATGTGGATTTGGCAAGTAAGATTACGGGCCGTTTCTAGATCCGGAAGGGATTTGGCTATTCTGTGATGATGATGATGGGTTTAGTATGGACGTTGGACTACCTAGGCCCAATATCCGGAACAATATTAAAATTTTGTACAGATATAAATTATATAGATGTAGGTTTTATTTGAGAGTTGTGAGAGCTCACATCTATATATTATCTTAATTTTTGTGGGATATAAGTTATAAAATCTATATTGTAAAAAAAAATTTTATATTCGTATTAATTTACCGAACTTTCCTAATAAAAATCATGATGTTATAGGTGAATTTTTTTTAATATTGTAAATACCGTGGTGTTTTCCGTCTATATGATGCTATTGTTGTGTTTTTAGTTAATATTGGGTAAAGTTAAAACACCAATGGCGACTTGTATAAAAAAATTTAGGAAATGAGAATAGTGGAAAACGCCACTGGAGTTCTCATGTGGCAGCTAATATTAGGGAAAAGAAAAATCGCCATTGGAGACTTGTGTTAAATAAATTTTTTTAAGGAAAATACGTCAATGGCGAATTCAATAAAAAAAGGGTTAAAAAAATTCAAAATACAACACCTCATTAAAGATTTTAAATTGAGTAATAATAATAAAGCACCTGTAATGAAGATAACATTTTAATAAATTAGCACTAACACTAGTTGAGTAAAAATAAATTAACACTTACACTATTTTCAATAGTAACATAATATATAATTTATTTACAACAAAAAAAATATAATTTATTTAACAATAATTTTAAATATACATCTATTTTATTAAATTAAATTCAACCAAATTATTTATTTTAATGTCAAATAAAAGATCATTTTGATGGTAATTCTTTATGTGCTATTTGGCCTTTTAATTTTATAACAATTTTATTAAAAAATTATGTTTTAACTAACAATTATTCTAAACTTAATTAAGGGTAAACCACCAACATTATTCTTGAAGTTTTGAAAAGCCAATAAAAATGACCTCAAATTTTTTTAATGATAAAAATATTCTTAATTATTTAAAAATACGACAAAAGTATCCAATTTTTTGTATTTTTATCATGTTTAATATGTGATAAAAATATACTTTTATTAGGTTTTAAAAAATTGAAGGCATTTTATCATTAAATAAAATTGGTAGCTATTTTGTCGATCTAAGAAAAAAATTTAATAGCCATAGTTTGATAGTTATAAATGGCCTATATATATTTAGCTACCTATACTCTAATCTAATACTATTAAAAATAATTAGCCATTAATTGAACCATATTCATCATTTCTATGAATAGTACATTTTAAAACGCCAATGACGTTTTCTATGAACCATATTCACCAAAAGCACATAACAGCACCCATATCACAGTAAAACACCAACTTAAGCATCATATTTAAAATAAATTTACAGTAGCGTAATACAATAGCCTAGTTAAGTTAGTAAAAAAAGACTTGTTTAGAAGCATGACATGAGTTGGTTCATTTTGGTGAAACTTGTTCCGTGAATAATTAAGTAAAATACTACTAAATTTATCTATTAATTCTTTTTTTTTCCCATAAGTAATTTTTTTTTTCAAAATGATTTTTCTCTTAAAAAAATAAAAATCAGGTTACAGTCATGCTATATAACCAATATTATAAATATATTAATAAACCAACACTATAATTTTCATTAATTAACTATTTCAATAAATACGATTCATTTTTTTTTATGATTTTTCAATCATTAAATGTACATTTATTTTTTTAAAAAAACTAAGTATGTTAATTACTTGCTAATATGTAGTAAAATAAAAAATGAATAAAAAAATAAATAAGTAATATATAAAGATTGGTTAATAACAATAAAAAATTGGTTAATAACATCTAAAATGATGATATAATAAATAATAAATTTTAGATATTATTATTGAATATTTTGAATGTTATATATTTATGCGTAATTATGAATGATATATGTATGAAATTATAGATGTTATATGTATAATATGTTGGATGTTATTTTATGCATATAACATCCATAATTTATAAATATTGGAAACAAATAACATTATTCATAATGTATTATGTATATAACGTTTACAATTTTGTTCATATAAGATCCATAATGTATATATCATACTGGTTAATTGTTGTCGAGAACTGGAATATAAAATAAATATTTAAAAAAATAGAATAAGAAAAAAAAGGAATGAATATGGAAAAAACTTTAAACAACAACAATTTTTTTAAAAAAGAATAGTATGAAAATGTTTTGTTGTTTTGTTGTATTGAGATAAAAATAATATAACATTTATTAAATAATATTGAATATATACAGTTATACACCTAAATAAAAATTGCAAAAATGAAAATGAAAAATGTGTTATTAAAATGAATAGTGTGTCAAAAAGAAAATAAAAGATATACTATTAATATGTGTAAAATCAAAACCTCTAAACTAAAAGAATTAATCAAAACAAATTATTAAAAAAACTTTGATTTAAATAAAAAAATATAGTTCACCAAATTTATAAAAAAATATAAAATGACAAAAAACGATAATACTCTTTAAAATTTGAAAAAACAAAATGAAAATATTAATAAAATTAAAATCATTCCGTAAGAATTATTATAGTAGTACAATTAATAACAATGTCTTAAAAAATAATAGGAATAAAAAAACAAAATATATTACAAATAATAAATGATATAATTAAATAGGATGGAACTAATTACACACCCTTCAATTACTAATAACACATCATTTATATTCTCTTACCAAAATGTCCTTGATTTTGTTTGTTTTTAAAAACTCTAGTCCTTACTAATTGATTATAACAATAAATTTATACATATTTTAATAATTGTGTCATTAATATTGAAAAATACCCTTGTTTTGGAAAGAGTAATAAATGGTATATAAAATTTTTTTGAAACAAGAACATGTTGATAATTTATCCTCATATATCTCTTGTTTATTCTCTATAGAATATCTATATTAAAAATTTATGATTAAAACAAAAATAATTTACCCACTTGCTAAAAATAATCTATACCGCATAGAATATATAATAATGTAAAAATTTTAAATTTAGCATTTGTCAACAACACAATAAAAAAATAAACATACTTAAATTCATTTGTTCTTAGTCACTTTTTTTTATAAGACTGCCTTCCTTGTCCTTGCTATAAGAAATTTGATAGAACTTAAGAAAAAAAAATTCAAGAAATAATTTGTATATTAGATGTGTAAAATATAATTTATGTACTACCTATTTATATATGATGAACAAATAAAAAATAATAAAAGAATATTAAAGAATATCATCAATATAATTAATATATACAAATATCTTAATATATCCTAACATATAATTAATGTTGAATCTTTGAAATATAAAAAACACTTGTAAAATTTAATAAGACAAACCAAATTAATTTTCTTTTAAATGACACAATCATTAAAATTTATATACGTTTATTGTTTTTTTGTGACTATATACATTTATTGTTATAATCAATTAGTGGGTACTAGTGTTTTTCAAAAACGGACAAAATAAAGGATATTTTGGTAAGATAACATAAATGGTGTGTTATTTTTTGAAGGGTGTGTAATTAGTTTCACCCAATTAAATATACATTAAAAATGAAATTAAAATATAAATGAAGAAAAAGTATAGGTAATCAATAATTTTCAAATCAACAAATCAGCCAATAAAAACACAGAACATCCATAACCACTATTAATAGAACGTCCACAATGAAAGTCATAGAACATCCGAAACCTAAAGTAATTACAAACCAACTTTAGAAACAAAACATTTCGAAATCTAAAGAAATAGAACATTTAATTCAAATTGTTGGTTGATGTTGGCTGAATTTTTATTGATTACCTAGCATTGCTCATAAATGAATGATATGTGAGAGA
>JASCZI010090738.1:51963-77416 GCA_036250425.1 Stylosanthes scabra
AACCTGAGATACTTCATTCAGGAACTGGGCTAGGGAGACGTTGAGGGGATTGTAGTATGATCTGTTAGATCTCTGCTCTTTCCGTCCTCTGTCGTCCCTGAGGTGCTCTTTTCGGGGGTTGTCCTTTTTGTTTCTGTCCGTCTTTACGGCGGTCTGTCCCTCTTCCTGCTGCAGGTAGTCATGGGATCGCTCTTGGATTTCTTCCATTGTTTTTGGTGGCCTCTTGGCCAGGCTTTTCAGAAAAGGGGTGTCCTTTTTTAGCCCTTTGACTAGGGCCATCAAGGCCGCCTGGGATTGCAGTCCTTTGATTTGTGTGCATTCCGTGTTGAAATGGTCTAGATAACTCCGGAGGGATTCTTCAGGTTTTTGCACTATCGAGTATAGGTTTAGACAGGTTTTTGGGAGCTTCCGGCGGGTTGTGAAGTTCTTCATGAAGCTGTCTGCCAGGTCAGAAAAGCACTCTATACTGCCCGGGAGGAGAGCATTGAACCATGTCAGGGCTTCTTTCTTTAGTGTTATGGTGAAGGCTTTGCATTGTATTGCGTCAGAAGCGTTTACAAGAAGCATTCTATTTTCGAAGGCATCTAAGTGATGCTTCGGGTCAATGGTTCCGTCATACGGTTCGATTTCCACGGGATATCTGAACTTCTTGGAGATCTCTTCCGCCAAGATGTGAGGTGAGAATGGGTGTCTGCTCCCTTCTTTTACGGGGGCCCGTGTTGTCACAGTGGATGGTCTCCACTTGTGATCCTTTGATTCCGCCGTTTTGCTGCTGTGGTTTGCCACGGTCTGGGTCTTGCTGTTAAGCTTTTCGAGCTTTTCGAGTCTGTCTTTTTCTCGCTTTTCCGCCTCGTCCAGAATGGCCTGCTGCTTTTTGGTGAGCTCTTCTGCTCTTTTTACGGCTTTCGAGGCCAGTGCTGCTTCTCGGGTCTGCCTTTCCAAAAGCTCTCTCAGAGCCGCCTCCAATTGTTGGATGGTGTTGTTCCTCTGGTCGACCTCCTTTTCCGAGGTCAGTAGAGGGTTGCTGCTGTTGTCTCCCTCGGGGAGTGGTATTTCTTCCATTCCTTGCTCGGGTCACCGGTGCCTGCGCTTCTTGCTCCTCGGTCTCGGAAGGTTCCCACAGACGGCGCCAATGTTAAGGTCGGACCCTTAACGGTTGTCCAAAGGACTTCGAATGGGGGGTCGAGATACGAGGTTTGGGACAAGAAGGTGTGCCTTCGATGACGAACCCTACGGCGCGGCCGAGAGTTATAGCCGAGAAGGGGTTAGTGTGGAGGTGAATAGCTCTAGAAGCCCAGAATAGGATTATGGGATTCTAGATCTAATAGAATAAGGTAGGTTAAGAGAGTGTGTACCTTGAGGGGGTGATGCCCCCTGCTTATATAGTTACGGGTAGTTGAGATCTTTTTGGGATCTGTTAAGATTGTATCAAATCTTTCCTATTTTAGGTGATTCTTCTTTGCTTGTGGGCCACTTGTTTATAGCCTTATTCTTTGATGATTTGGGCCTTGGAGGTTGATCCGTAACAAGTGGGTACTAGTGTTTTTCAAAAACGGACAAAATAAAGGATATTTTGGTAAGATAACATAAATGGTGTTTTATTTTTTGAAGGGTGTGTAATTAGTTTCACCCAATTAAATATACATTAAAAATGAAATTAAAATATAAATGAAGAAAAAGTATAGGTAATCAATAATTTTCAAATCAACAAATCAGCCAATAAAAAACAGAACATTCATAACCACTATTAATAGAACGTCCACAATGAAAGTCATAAAACATCCGAAACCTAAAGTAATTATAAACCAATTTTAGAAACAGAACATTCGAAATCTAAAGAAATAGAACATTTAATTCAAATTGTTGGTTGATGTTGGCTGAATTTTTATTGATTACCTAGCATTGCTCATAAATGAATGATATGTGAGAGAATAAAAGATATCATCGTGATAACATTAATTAAAAATAAAAAGGAAGTTATTGGTCGTTGTTGCTCAAAATCACGTTAATTATATATAAATCGTAAAAGGATTCGATACTATATATTATGTACAACCTTAGAAAACCTACTAAGTGCTAATCCATTATGATTTATGTACTTTCTATCTCCCATACAAATCCATAATTTGTCACGATTATGTTTAAATCTAAGATACAACAGTTTATCACTATTTATTGTAAAAAAAAGACATATATGTAATCAATTTTCCTTTGGGACAATGTGGTAGATTTTTTTTAAGGAAAAAATGTTTTAAGTAAAAAGTTGTTTGGATAATGTTATGTTTTTATAAAAATTATAATGATTTTGAGAATCAGAACAAATCAGTCGGCTCAAATAAGTTAATCGTAATCAAATCGCCTAATTGGTCTGATTAAATTAAATCAGTTTTAAAAAATCAAACTCTAAAATTTTTTATTATAAAAAAATGTATCATATTATGAAATATTTTTTTTAAGAGTTTAAATTAATAAGGGGCTTATATATGAATTGATATATCTCTGATAAATTATACAAATGCAACTTCTTTTTATTACAATCTAAACAAATTAGATTAAGAAAACCACTTTAGAACTCAATTACCCATGCATAAATTAGTTTTCACATAATAAGATACTAGCGTCTTCACAGGCACGACAGCCGTTTTTTTATTATTTTTAAAGAATAAATTTTAAAATATTTAAAAATATAGTGATGCTACACATTCAAATAATTTCACCAACCAACTTCAACCAAACATTTCCAACTCACTCTCACCAAAAGAGCGTGAAAACACGCGCACTCCTTCCTCCTTCATACAACTGCTTCTTTTCTTCCTTCTCCTCCTTTTTCTTCTATGTTATTGCAGCCACCATTATCGCCACCACTGTCGTCGTTGCAGCCATCATCGTCATCATCGCAGCCATCATCGTCATCATCGTCCCTTCTTTTTCCTCTTCTTCTTTTTCTTTTTCCTCCTCTTCCTCCTTCTATTCATCGTTGTGTTGTGGATTTTTATGAAAAACTGAATTATTGTCTTTATTTGTAGTGAAATCCATTTCGTTCTTAGTTAAGAAGTTGATTCATGACTTTGGTTGAATGTACTTTCTTCATGTTTGAAATCTGTTCCTATTTTGCCATCAAATTGTTTTCAGCATGTTTATCTTGTTGATTAATGACTTTGGTTGAATGTACTTCTCTTCATGTTTGAAATCAATTTCTATTTTGCAATTAAATTGTTTTCACTGATCTTTCTTGCTGATTCACGACTTTGGTTGAATGTACTTCGCTTCCTTATGAAATTTGATTCTGTTTTGCCATTAAATTGTTTTCAGCATGATTTTCTGGTTGCTTCACGACTTTGGCTGATGTACTTCACTTCCTGCTTGAAATCCGTTTCTGTTTTGCCATTAAATTGCTTTCAATATGTTTTTCTTCATATAACTTCTTCCTCTTCCATCTCCTCCTCCTCCCCCTCTTCTTCTTCTTCTTCTCCTTCTCCTCCTCCTTCATTTTGTCTTCTTCTTCTTCCTCCTCCTTTGTTGTTGTTTTCAAAATAGAACCAGATTTTACAAAGAAAAGAATTGGATTTCATTGAAAAATAGAAACGGATTTTGTTGAAAAAATGAATTGCATTTCGTTAAAAAACAGAACTGGATTTCTTTGAAAAGGAGAAACGTATTTCTCTTCTGTCACCGTCCTCATCTTCCTTATCCTCATTATTCTCCTTGTTGTTGTCATCTTCCTCCTCGTCTCCATTGTCGTTGCCGTTGTCATCGTTGTCGAAAGAAGCAGCAGCTTGACGGAAAAGGAGAAGATGAATGATGATAGGAAGAAGCGGGAATGCGTTTACACAGTAATAATGAAGCGCATGTATGAAAGGAGCTTGATTTGACTTGGTTGGTTAAAATGCTTAGTTCTGAGAACCGGACTTGACCAGACGGATCGATCGGAAAAACCAGAAATTGATCATTTTTTAGTGTGAAAATCAATTGATAGAAGATCGGCAAATAATTCGTAAAACCAATGAACCGATAAAATAGACAGTTTTTAATGGAAAAAATCGACTTTTTGATAAAAAAGAAAATATTATATTTAAATTATTTTATATATTTAAGTAAATCGGTTCAATCACGGTTCGACCTCGGTCGAACATTTAAATCATTAAACCAATCACGTACTGATTCAATGATCGGCATGGTTCTCGCAACCTTGGTAAATCTTCTACTTTTACCGATATATCAATTTTAATTTCTCCAAATAATAATTTTTTTACTAAGTTTTAAAAATGCTTCAAGGTTAATATGCTAATACTAATAAAATATTAAAAATTCAATTTAAATACATTGGTTACAATAAAATAAATAAATTATAATTTTAATGCTATTTTCATAATTTTGTAATTCAAATGATATGTGTAAAATCATGTTTCTTTATAGATAAATATACTAACAATCAAACGTTTTACCATCTTTTTATACATATTCCTATCAAACTATATTCTTTTATTATAAATTGTTTATTAATAATTTTGTGTGATTGTTAAACTCTAGTGTTAACTCTTAAACTCTTACGAGTTTACGAGTTTAGGTAGTGGAATCGAGTCAACTCGGCACTAAACTCGCACCCAGTAAACTCGATTGAACTCGTGTAAACTCGGGTAAACTCGCATAAACTCTCTCAAACTCACGAGTTTATGAGCGAATCAACGAGTTTGAAATTTAACCAAATTTTGCCCAAAACAGCGTCATGTTGCAAAAAAAAAGACCTTCTCTTAAGAATTAAAGTTACAAAATTATTGACTTACTTACACTCACTCCTCTTTGCACTCAATTTGTGTCTTGTATGTTATATGTTATTGTACTTATTGCATAATTGATAATTATCATTGGAATAATAAATATATACCACTAATTTAGCTTATTATGTTCTCTAAAATTAAAAATTTTAATTTTTGAATGCCTAAATTTGAGATTATGTATGATATATTTTATTTTTATATAATAGGTAAACTCATGCGAGTTTACGAGTTAACTCGTGAGTCGAGTCTAGGTCGGCTCTACGAGTTTACTTAAAGTGGCGAATTTGACAACCTTGACCTATTTTGCCTAATTAAGTCTAACTAAGTTATTTATTTTACATTAAATAGAAGACTATTTCGGTGTCAAATAGAAATTTATTTCGATATTATTTATTATGTTATTTGGCACCAAAATGATTTTTTATTTATTATAAAAATAAATAACATTGTTTGTTCATAATTAAAAAAAACTTTTGTTGAGGTTACCTTTTCTTTATTTTTTTCATTTATAAGAAAGGAAAAAATTCTTTTCTATATATCTATGTCAATGTTGATAGAGCATTCTAACTACACATCTCCGATAAGGTGTTATTATTTATAAACTATAGTGGCTTTTTTTCATTCATTAAGTGTATAAATATTCTCGTAACAATTTTGATTCTCAAACTTAACTGCTAATTCTCACACTTTTTACATTAATATTTTCTCATAGCATATCAGTACTTGGTTGAATTAAAAAGAAAAAAAGAATAATTATATCGTAATTTTAATAAGCAGAGCAAATCTAAAATATAAGTCAATTTATATTTATTTCAGTTACACTAAAAAAATAAACTCTATTTTAAAATAAATAAAAAAATCTCATAACAAAAATGATGTCACATCTTCATTTATATATAAAAATTATAAATTAAAGTAAAATAATGTTAATAATCTCTGATTTAAAAAAATAAATTAAAGCATAAAAATGAACATTGAATAAAAATAAAAATCTAAAATGCTAATATTCTTCATCTCACTTACAACAAAGTACTCAAATTCAAACAATTTCTCAATTAGATGGGTGCATCAGTTGCAAATGGGATCTTTAGACTCTAGTTTTCACATTTGATAGCCTTAAATGTAGTATATAAAGATCTTTTTTTTTTTTTCTTCAAATTAATCTTATTCTTATTATCATCGAGAAAGATTTCTATCCATCATGACACTGTTCATTTAAACATCTCAAAATAAATTAAAAATAAAATAATAAAAAAACTCAATTAAATATAATGGTTCTCATGAAAACAGAAGATATATTATGGAAGAAAAAAAAAAGAGATGTGAAATATATATATGAATTTTGAAAAAAGACCTTTAAAAATATAAAAAACTCGCCATGGCATTTCTTAAATGTAGACAAATTCTTGTTATAAAAATTCAGAGTATGATAAACAAAATATTAAGATAGTTTAAAAAAATTGCAAAAGATAAAAGAAAAGATTCATTAAGTAAAAACGTTCTGGTATCATCATACCACAAACTCTTATTTGGTATGAATTAGTCCCCTTTATCATATAAAAAAAATCATTTTGTTTTCGGATAAAAAAAAACAAAAGAAGGACAAACAAAAAGGAAAAAAGTAATTAGTAATATGTAAAAATTAAAAATGGAGAAAATACCATATGTACGGCACCTCCTCAAGATTATAATGGGTTTGAAAATTTCAGATTTTGATGATGTTGCATGGAAGGAAAAAAAGAGGGTGATATTAATTTTGAAATTGATGACTCTTACAGTTGATGGGTTAATGTGTTAGAAAAATAATATAATTTTTTTAGTGAGATCAGGGATTTTTTAAAACAAATGGTTTTATCATTTTATTCAAATGTTTTATTGCATGAAATTAATTCTTTGAGGCTATATGTAGTCCAAAAAATTGGACACTAAATAATAGTATCGGCTTTATATACTGTTATAGATATAAATAAATAATTACTGAAATAAATTTGAATGTCGGGTGTTTTCTTCTAATCAAGCAGACACCCCATAACTGCCGTCAATACTGGGTCAAAAGGGTCATAAGGGAACTTTCAACAAAGGGCTCCATACAGATCATAATCCATCAAAGTATGATAATGAAACCAAAAATCAAAGTCAGTGTATGCAACTTCTTTTGGGGGTCATCATTTATTACATTATTATTGCATTCTGTCATTTGAATACCAATCTCATTCTTGTGTGCTGAATAGTTATTGATCCTTGACATTGCATCCATTTAGACAACAAGAGATAGATAAATAAATAAATAAATATTGTCCATACTCCATTGGGCACCACCACCCGGAAAGGTGTTTGTTCAATTGTGTGTCTCTAAATAGCATTTGGGAGAGAGACTAGGACTAGGAGACTGAGATCGAAAGACTGAGACTGAATTAAATTTGTTAGATTGTGTTTGGTTTTGAGACTGGGACTGAGAAAATGAGACTGGGGAGCTGTGACTGAGACTAAATTTAAGTTGTGTATTGTGCTTGGTTTAAAATAGACTAAATATAGTTGTGTCTCAGTATTGTGTTTGGTTTAATAAAAAAAAGATATACTTAAACTCATAAATGACATAAATACCCTTGATGTTTTATAAAACCTAATTAAATTCGTTCACCCCCAAATTTCATTTCTCTTCTTCTTGTAATTGCAGACGGTGGAGCTCGATGCTTCGTGGGGTGGCCCTTCCTTCGTCTCCGCCGTTCGTGTGAGTGGCAGCCGGCGCAGCGTGTTTTTGTTCTCGTTGCTGTGAACGTGCAAGAGTGTGTTCCTCCGCAATCTCACCTCCACGCCGGCTTACGTGCGTTCTGTTCTCCATGTCGGTTTTGTGCCTTCCCTCCGTCTCTGCAGTTTGAAGTTTCGAAGGTAAGTAATTTCTACATAATTTCTTTCTGTTTGAAAAGGTAGTTGAGAATAAACTTGGAAAGAAAACAGTTGTGATTTGACAAAGTCTTGAGTTTGATTGAGTTAATTGTTTAGGGTTTAGGTAATTTATGTTCTGTGGCTTAGTAAAAGAAATTAGTTTAGTTGGTGCTGCTACTTTAGATTAAATTAATTATCAATGTTGATGGTTTTAAGGTTGTGGGTTTATTTTTGTTGTGTTTTTAAATTTGCTGATGAGGAGTTGATGTATAAATTGGATATTTGGGCAATGGGAATATGATTATGCCGATGGCCTTGATGCTTAATTTGAATAACATGGAAATGGAATTTCAATCTTGCTTATGCTGCCTTATTTGGTTTTGGCTTTAATTTTTGAAATAATTCAAGTGCTAAAGTTATCATTTGCTAATTATTAATGAATCATAGAACTGTGTCCGTTTAAAAATCATATTGGGGTTTAGCAGATTTCTGAAATATGAATTAGTGGATGGTTACTTTGAACACAAATAACATAGAGTTGAATCTACTTCTCAGTTTGAGTTACACTTTGCAAGTCAGGACATATCTCAAACTAGGATTAATACATGCTATGTGAATTGCTGGTTCATATGTCAAATATGATTGGCATGTTTGTGAAAGTTTGTTTGATGATTCATCTTTATAAAGCCTTCTATTAGAAATATAGTTGTCTTCATTTTGAAATAATATGCATGAAGGTAGTTTTGAATTTCCGAATAGAATCCTCATGTGTTTGTCACTTCATTGTTCCTTTTTTATTAATTGTGCTGTATTTCTGATTACATGATGTGGTGCTGAATTTACAATTTTGATTTGTAACAGAATAATAAGGTGTAAAGATATGTCTTCAAGAGGTAAAAGGTTTGTGTACGAGTCTACCGGGAGTGGTAATTCTAGCACAAGCGGCGAACACTTTTGTCATTGTGGTTTGAGGGCCCCTTTGCAAGTTTCACAGAGTGTGGCAAATTCTGGGAGAGAGTACTATTCTTGTCCAGCAAGGAGATGAGGATATTTTAGTTAGGTAGGATCAGCTATGCAAGGAACGACGAGACTTGAGGGAAAAATTTGTGAACGAAATTCGGAAGAACACAAGGCTGTCTCAGATACGAACTTGCACCTCCTTGAGAGGGTTGTGAAGATTGAGGCTGACTATGTTAAGCTGAAACTATTAGCTAGCTTGTATGAACATTATAACGTTTGTGTTTTGTATGTTTATCATGTTGGTTTTGTTACTCAAGGTTTGATGTGGCTATGTAGTCAAAATTGAATTATAAAGTCTTACGTGGTGTCAAATGTAGGTTCCTAAACAATGTTTATTGGCACTCAATGGGAAATCTAATTTCCTATGTTGTTAATTTTAATCCCTGGTATTGAGGAACTTTGAGAATTTATATATTGTTGAAGAGGAAATTATCTTGTTCTTCCTTTCCTTGATTAAATAATGTTGACATAAATGTCAATTACTCCCACTTCTTATGGTCACTGATTTTATTCATGTCATACTCTGTTTTATTAGCTAACAACAGAGTTGCATTGGCTAATGTTATAATCATTTTAAAGTGTTTTGATGCTGGCAACTCATTCAGGTGGATTCACAGGAGGCATGTTTTTAGAAAAGTTGTGGACTTGAATTGAGAAACAATGCTGCTTCTGCCATTATGATGATTTCAATGTTTATGTTTAGTACATTAGATGGGCCGAGGCTTATAACTCATGGATGATTAATAATAAGACTTTGATTACTGTGATTTCATCATCATATACACAAGCAAGTTTGAAAAATACTTCCATTATAAATCACACTTGCTTTGTCTACAAAAACTAAGATATATAATTCAATTTAAGTAATTGAAAAGCTATTTAAAACATTAGATCTGCTTTGATAAACTTGTGCAAGTAGTTTTTGTTTTGTACAGGCTCTATGCAGTGTCACTTTTGCCTTTTCCATATATAGTTTTCCCAACCTATTCAGCATAGTCAATGGTATAAACAAAAGCACAAGATAACTTCATACATAGATAGTGGGGAAATCAATCCTGAAACACATATCACTAACATAAAATGTAGTTACTAACTGCGCAAACTTATGTAATGCCCAAAATAGCAGCTAGTTCAATAGTTTGACTAAACAAAGTTCATAACAACGCTAATAGTAAGTCATATTTCCATCGAGAATGTCTTGTGCAAGTGTGGTCAACTGAGCATCTGTGAAGCCCCAGAAGCTTTTCTCCAACTCTGGTTTGGAGTTTATCTTCACCACAATCCGAATTGCTTCATGATCTGCAAACCCAAGCTGCTCCAGCTTCTCACCCATCTTCCCGTCATTATTCTTCCCGAAGATGGCATTAGCTAGAATTTGGACGTGCTCCTTTTGAGCCGCAATTGATTCATGCACTTCGTCGGCCATCCTTTCTAAAATGTCCATCTGCTTCCTCTTCTTTCCAGATAGGGTCTTGCGTGTCCCACTTGGCTCGGCAGAAGTTGTTGTACCTTGCCCCACATCTCCGTGACTCCGAGAAGGCGCATTAGTTGTTGGGGTTGCGGACATGAAAACATCGTCCATATCTGCGTCTTCCTCATCAGCCTATTCATCCACTTGTTCCTCAGCGTCAAAGCCGCTAACAGCGGCTGATAGCGGCTGATCCGGTAGCCCGATCCTTTCCAAAGATCCTACCGAGTCGCTGGAACATAGGAAAAGGCTTCCCGGGAGTGTAGAATTTTTTCGAGTGAGCCTGCGACGACAAAACAACATAATGTAATCATTTCTCTCTTACAAAGTGAGTATAACTTGCACAATTATTAGTTAAGAAATGCTACTGCCAATGAAATAGGTAGAGCGTGTCTAATAACAAATTGACATATGAATTCACTGGTTTTTTCAGAGCATTATTCATCTACCTTTTGAAAAAACAAGTGAGGTTTGTTGGTTAAAACTATGCCTAGCTAGTTCATTGGAATGTATTTGGCTTATGACTTTCTATAAGATACAAACAAACAGCAATATTGAACACGAATGCAATGGTTGAGTAGTAATAATTCTAATTAACCATAATGAGATTGGGAAATGTAAAAAGTCAAGCACAATTTGTACATTCCTCTCGATTTTAGTTGCATGTGAAATAACAAATCACATGCAAATAAATTAGTTAAACTAATTTACAAAGACCTACACTAAATTATGCCAAGTCTTCCACTTAATAACTTTGAAGTCATCATCACTTCAACTAAAGCCATTTTGGTCCCCTTCATCACTCTATTCAATAGGCAAACATTACCCATATAACTGATTGATTTATTATTACATCTTCTAATTTTTTGTTCATAAAAGAAAAAAACAAAAGGATAATTTTCTTCTCACTCAAAGAAAACCATGGAAATTTCGGGTGAACCAAGAGTTCATAAACTCTTTAGCAAAATGCCCAATTAAATGCCAATGATAGATAATTCAAACTAAGACAGGCCTAAAATGGATCCATACAAACTGGTTCGAAGCAACATTCTCATGAATTTGGAAGTTGGCAAGTAGCCAACTAGTTTGTTTCACAAATTCTATATGCTTGTAGCCAAATACATATCTAGAAACATATTAATTCATGTCTTAGCATGGTAATTATTATAAGAGCCTTAAAATCTTAATTCATCGTCTTAATAATTTTATTTAGAAGTGGGAAAGATTTATCATCCAAAAGTGCTTAGAAAGCATAAAAGATTCATCACAAATAGTATAGTTACCTTCATCCATGCTTCTAGGACATCCCTGCTGTCACATCAACGCATTGCTTCTCCTCTTTCCAACCGAATCCGCTACACGCAAGCATGTCGGCAGCGTACTGGTACTTTTCTTTCATTCGCTTGTGTTTGTTTTTGCAGTGCTTGGTAGTGAGAGTGCAGTTCGGAAAAGTTTGGATCATCTTTAGAGCTAGCTTCTCGAAGGTTGCATTCTTAAATTGTCCACAATCCGGCCGTGTGGCATCCACAACAAACTCCTCCATGAAATCAACGAATGCTTCAATTTCATCATTACTCCAAAATCGCTTGTCCATGATTTCCTGTTATTAAATCAAAGCTAGAAACAACAGCTCAGCCACAAATTTGTCCATATCATAGGTTATAAAGCTATTTCAATTTAAGCTAATTAAATTATGACACCTGAACCCAAATACAAGGCTGATTTCAACGTCGGCACATATAATAACAGCAACAACACTTTGAATTGAACTTGTTATGTCTTGCACAGTATAAATAAAGTAAATTCTATTTGCTATTACAATTAAACGAGACCACTCTAATACACGGTTGGAAATGAAATAAAAACAAGTCACAAAGAAGCCAAGTTTACACCAGCAACGAAATAACAAATACACTCACACAACAAGTATTAATCACTTTTAAAATTAAACACTACTATAACAAGGATCATTCACTCTAAAGTTAAGCACTGAACATTATGTAGCAGCCATGCCTCTTATTGCTCTCCACTCCTCAAACATTCCAACTGCTATATCATCGCGTATTTGGGTCCACTCTTCGGTGCTCTCAACAACCTGAATCCTTTCTCCCGTTGCATCGTCTCCCATGGGCGGGAACGCATCTAGGATACCTTCTTCCTCTTCTGGATCCACATCCATGGCCAAACGAATGAAATTTTGTAACAAGCAACATGCAATGATAATCTGACTCTGAGTTTTGATAGGGTAAAAGTTCGGACTTCTCAGAATAGCCCATCTTTTCTTAAGTAGCCCAAAGCACTTCTCAATGACATTTCTGGCCGAGGAGTGTTTCTTATTGAAATATTCCTGATATGTTTGAGGTGCAAGCGAACTCGGGCCCCATTCTTTTAGGTGGTAGCGGATACTTCTATAGAGCGCTAGAAAACCGGGACCATTGGTATAACCACCATCCACTAAGTAATAATTACCTATCAACAACACATCCAAGATTCAAATTTTTTTAAAAAAATGGTTACCTACTCTAAGACAACTAACTAGTGGGTATAGTTGAACTAAGTTACCATGAAGAACCTTGAGGCTATTGCGACGTGTTATAGCATCCCGGAGTACTCGTGAATCCGACGCGGATCCTTCCCAACCGCTGAGCACATACACGAAGCTCATGTCACGAGTACACACCCCTAAGACATTGGTACACACCTTACCCTTCCTTGTGTTGTATCTTGGCTTATCACTTTTGGGGACTGTAACCTCTATGTAAGTGTCATCTAATGCCCCCAAACAGCCTTATATAGTGAACATAAACATTTTAGCGATTAACTTAATCAATTCAATTACATTTTAAATGACCAGCAAAGAGACACAAAGAAACAAAATTACCTTAAACTTATTTCAGGTGGGATCTGCACAATCTTCTTCAACAAGTGTAGGCTTAACAAATAGAATGCTTTGAACACGAATGACCGCCCTTAATACTCTATTAAAATACTTACTAATTGTTTCCCCGGATCGATAAAATCTCACATGTATACTACGGTTTTTTTATGATGAGCCAAAATTATTAAGAAGGTTGCAACTTGCTCGGGTAAGCTCATACGCCTGTCCTCAGCCAAACCCCCACGGGTCTGCAACAACTCACATAAATTGGCGAACACGTTCGTGTTCTTAGCTCCCATACACAATTCCTGTCACCCTCACCGATAACGCGTTCTAGTGCTTCGCGCATAATCCTATTAGTCACTCTCCCCCCCATATACAACCGACCACTATCTTTCCCCCTAAAGTAAACAATCAGCGTAAGAACCAGATTCAACAACAAGTTATCGTGCCTCATTCTAATCAATAGGTAAAACGCAACACATATCTTAATCTTTTGCGAACAATTCATTTAACGCTAAAAAGGGAACCAGTCAACATACATTAGTCTCAAATCCATCCTTAACTAAAATATAAAAACCAAAATAGCATAAACCCAAACAAAAGATTAATGGTGCTTAAACCCAACAAAATTTCATGTTCAAACAAATTTTATGTTTCACATACAACAAGTAATCTGCTATATATATGCATCTACAGAGAAGGGAAAAAGGTTAAAAAAGGGAAAAAGGCCTATTACTTGTAAAATAACACTGCACACCAATTAAACTTATTATCACAAGTACATCATATCATTCAACTATTATTATCCATAATTAACCTGCAATAGGATTCTTGTATAACAAATAAACAAATTGCAACTTTATTTCAGCAAACTGAGCAATTCGTTTCTTATAATTCAGAACTAGTCATTCATTCAACTACTAAAAGGCACAACCCCAAATAGCATTTCCCTTTTTATGTTTCATAAATATATCAAATTGAGCAAGCAAGCATCATAATAATTCAGGAAATTGAGCAAACCAAATATGATTTTAACTCACAATTTAGCAAACCAAAGCAGCATTGTAAGGCATAGCAATTATAATAAAAAGTAGCGAGTGCTACATATACCTTGATCTTCGAGCAAAAGAGAAGACAAGAGAAGATGGGAGACTCAACAAACTCAGCAATCAAAAAAATGACCAAAACCCCCAGAAACCATCAAACTTGGACACAAACCACACACGACAAGAGAAGACAAGAGAAGACGGGAGAAGACAAGAGAACACAAACCACAAACTAGCAAAACATACATTAGGCGACAGAAACCACAGACCCACACACAACTCAAAGAAGACAGGAGAAGGACAAACCTTTTTTCGCGCTTTAGCCTTCTCCGTTCGTCTTCTCCGGCGCCTCTAGACGGCGAATCGCTGCTGCTGCCGCCTCGCCCTTGTGCTGCTCGAGCTAGGGTTCCTGGTAATGTCGAAGTGGGTGAGAGTGTGTGAGGCAGATAACTAGTAAAACCTAATTCAATTCATGGGGGGTAACTTTTGGAATTTGATAAATTAAGTAAGGGTAAGAATGGAAGGAAAATTTGTTAAAATTTCAGTCCCAGTCTCCAGTCTCCCAGTCCCTCCAAATTGGAGGTACTGAAAATACTGAAATTCTGGAGATTCGGACTGAAATTTTAGTTCCAGTCTCTGGTCAAAAAACAAAATACTCATTTACAGTCTCCCAGTCCCAGTCTCCTTAACCAAATGCAGCCTTATTGTGTTTGGTTTAAAATTTAATATGAAACAGATACTGAAAAATAGAAATTGAATTAAGTTAATAGTGAATGAACAAAAGTTAATATGAAGGTATTTGAGTAAAAAAAAGTTATTAAAATTTCAGTCTCAATCCGCAGTCCCTTCGAACTGGAGGTACTGAAAATACTAAAATTTTGGGGATTGAGACTGAAATTTTAGTTCTAGTCTCCATCCAACAAACACAATACTGGGTCTCAGTCCCCCAATATCAGTTCCAGTCTCCCTTACCAAACGCTACCTAAAATAACCATAAATCCTAACCACCACCATCACAATATTAATAATAATAATAATTTTGTGCATATTAGATTGGTGTTTTAGTAGTTTTTTTTTTATAAAAATAAAAAAGCAATGTCTCACTTTTATCATGAATTGCTAAGTATACTAAATGTGCCTTCGAGAGTCAGGGTGTTCGAGAACCTGAGACACATTTGGCAACGATGGTCTTGTACTCGGCTGATTTATTTGTGAATGGTGGGGTGTACTTGCAAAAATACTCTGATGTCTAAGTCAAAGTAAAAACTCTAAGCCTTTGTTTGGATCAAAAGAAAATGGGAAGAGGAAGAAAGGAAGAAGAGAAAATGGATAGAATATACCATTTTCTTTTGTGTGGTTGAACAAAGAAAAAAGGAGAGAAGAGAAAAATTTGAAATGGGACCACCAAAATTTTTTTTTCTCCTCTTAGGCGAGAAAATTACTTGCTGGCTTGCTTTTCATAATTTTGTAATGTGACCCACTGAATATTCTCTATTCTCTTCATTTTCCTTTCTTATTTTTATTTAACCAAACAAACATAAAAAATCTATATTTTTCTCTTCTCCTCATTCTCTTTCTTTTCATTCTCTCTTTTTTTTTTTTTTAATTACAAATTCTCTCTTTCTTTTCATTCTCTCTTTGCAACTAAACAGAGCATACAAAATTGGGTTTGGGTAGAATGATGATGATATTTGGAGGGAGCCTAAGCCCCCTCTTTTATGCCCGTTTCCAGCCTTTTTTTTTTTTAGTTAACAAAAGGGTCAAAGGCCCAAGCAACAAAACTAAACAGAAATGACAGTACTGGGTAGAAGAGAACCCCTTGCATTATTCTCCAATAAGAGCTGAATTCCTGTCGAAAGTGAGTTCCATGTTTCTGTGGTATGATTCTTGTCGAAACTCCAATTTGCCATCCAGTCCGCGCTTGAGTTCGCTTCTCTATAAGCATGGTTTATCTTGACATGCCACTCTTTGTTGAGGAGGTCGCATATTCTATGCATAAGCACTCCCTTATTGGTGTTGCTTGGCGTTGTACATTTGTCAATCAAGGCTTTTGAGTCAGATTCGATCCAGACTCTTCGGAATCCAAGAGTCCATGCTATTTCAAGACCAATAAAGGCTCCCCAAAGCTCTGCAGTGTAGGTAGAGCAAGCTCCTAGTTTCCTGGTATAACCAATTAGCCCGTTTCCAACCTTAATTTGGGAGATTGCCTCGTCATAGCCACTACATTCTTTTTTCTTTTTTTTGAACTAAATGGCCACTACATTCTAAGGATTGGATCTAATCTTTCCTTAGGTGGTTCTTAGCCTCAAGTCCTTTAGGGAACTCGGATTTGGCCTTATACTCGCGTGGCGTTTGGGCTTTTGACGGGTTTTTTGGTCATTGTGGTCCAACCCAAAATATGGGCCGAAAAAATTTCTACATTTCCTTTTGGGCTTCTTAACTCAAAAACACTAAAAAGAAAAAAACTTGTATGGCCCAGTCCATATTTTATTGGTTTTATTTATAACCCGACCCGAATTGAAACGAGTCGTGGCTCGTTCTTGTTCAGTGTTCGCCATACTTTCAGGTTTGAGCTAAGATATTATTCGTGATGATGATGACGATGGTTTAACTCTGCTTCTAGTAATTAGTAGTTTAATATAATTTTCTTTTTTTGCAAAGTTTTCGAATTCTATCTTTTTTTTCCCCAGCGAATGTCTCACACATTGCGAATTTCGTTCCCTACATCGAGTTCTTCCTACAACAATGCTTCATTGAAGAAGGTGAAGAGACGCAGAAATCATCACTTCCTTCAAATCCATTCCACTTCCAAGCATTCAAGTCTCAAAGATGAAAATGATGGCAATAATGAACGGTCTGTTCTTTTTTTTCTTTTTCTTTTTTTCAAAAGTAATTTATTTAATGATGATAAAGTGCTTAATTTTGCCCCTCTCATTTTGTTCTCTTTTTCAGAGGTGAAGGCTTATCTCAAGTGATATTGGTTGAGAGATATAGCAATGGTACTGCTAAGAGGTTTTTACTCTCTTACTTTTAAACTATCATTTTTTGTTCTTTGACTTCACAGTTTTTGGGAAGTACGTTTTCACATATTCCTCCCTTGTTATGAGCAGATATGTGTTAGGTGATGATTCAAAGTTGCAAACCATTCTTGTTGAGGAGGATAAATCTACAACAAACAGCTTCCAAGATTTGCATTCTTTTGATGAAAGGATATCATGGCTTCCACAGATAATCAAAGATTTTGTTCTACCAGCTGGCTTTCCTGGTGATTCATTTAACATGCATTTTCTCTCTTATTTATTTATTTTATTTATTTATTTATTTTTATCATAAGCAGCTATTGTTGTTCTTATTTTTCATATAAACCACAATATCTGCTGAAGTTAGTGGTTTTGAGATAAAATTTTCAGATACCCTATATTTTAAGCTTTGGGAAGTAGGATAAGCATTGTGATTTTGACATGTTCCCTTATATAATCTCATTCTTTTATAGTTTATAATTTTATATGGAGTACTTCAAAATTCTTAATTATTTGAGACTTGCCTTATAGGCTAGTAGATACTTACATCGCTAATAAACTAATGTTATAAACTTCAGTAGAAACTTGTTGATATTTTACTCCAGTGATTAAGTGAAGTTGGAGGAAAATTTTCGGTTTACATAACTTTGTTGGTCATAGTGCAGGATCTGTTTCGGATGATTACTTGAACTACATGTTATTACAGTTCCCTACCAATGTTACCGGATGGATCTGTCACACCCTAGTTACTTCAAGTCTCCTAAAGGCATGTCAATCTTGTTTAAGCTGCTGATTTATTTATCACTGATTTTATACTATATATACTTGTTTAATTTTTTTAGGTTACTTTTTGTGATATTTCGTGAGGTTAACATTGAGTCTGACTAATAGTGCTCATGCGTCTATATGCTTGTCAATGACTTGACACCAAATCTAAAATAATCATTTTGATCTACTTGCTGCTTTTTTTTGCCCCTTCTTTTTTTTTTTTTTTCTCTGAAAGATGTTAATGTGTGTGAGGAAGCCATCTCCTTTAATAACTAATACTTTAAATTTTGTTCAGCAAAGATTTGCCTCCTGTTTTTATGCGGTTCTGCAGCAAAGTGCCATCCAATCTATGTTCCTCATAAGTCATAACAAACTTTTCTTTTCCTCTCAAAAAAAATAAAAAAGAATCTATTTGAAATGTGTCCCCTGCATAAATGCAATGATTGATGGTTGTGTTTCTGTGCTTCTGTGATTCTGTCCTTCAAGTCAATTTTTCTACTTCCAGGCTGTTGGCATTGGCTCCTTCTCTGGGACTACAGCAGCTGCTTCTGCTGCTGCCATCAGGTGAATCATAAATTTTAGAGCTTTTACTTTTTCTATACAAAGAAAGCATCTCGATGCATATAGATATTACTTTTATGCGGTCATCTATTTGCTAGTTTGACTTTTATGTTGTTGATAGCATGTTATGATTTCATCTTTAGATGGGTCACAAAGGATGGCATTGGAGCTGTTGGGCGATTATTCATTGGTCTGGCAATCATGAATGAAGTTAAATGAAGCAGCAGATTATATGCCGACATTTTACTTTTAACCAACTAACTATTGCTGCCTTTCTCAGGTGGAAGATTTGGAAATCTTTTCGATGACGATCCGAAGCAATGGAGAATGTATGCAGACTTTATTGGCAGTGCCGGAAGGTCTGAATCGTACTCCTTGTTTTTTCTTGTGGATATATGCGAATAAAACCGAGCTTTGGTGAGACCCTCACTGCTGATATCTGATGCAGCATTTTTGATCTGACAACCCAATTATATCCAGCCTATTTCCTTCCTTTGGCCTCTGTTGGAAATCTTACAAAGGTTCGTCACTATACATTTCAGCACTATGTTTTTATAGACATCACTGCATATAAATGTGATAAGAATGTGGGGAGCACAAGAACTAAGAACCAGGCTGAAATACCAATTGGTGTTATCTAATTGGACCAACATAACTAAGAACGCACTAAATCTTCTGGTCACAAAAACAAATATAAATCTCTTTAATTGCCAAAAGCAACAGGGTATAACACAAAATTGGTCAAACTTTATTCAAAGAGGAATCAAGACATATACAAGAAGTGGGAACGACAGATTGGGAATTAAAAACAAAATAGGACATGTCACTCACCCATTATTTGTGGTTGATAATAATGACATGGAAAACTTCTGTGTTTGGAGGAAGGAAGGGATAATAGATATGCTGATAGAAATTTGCTTCATTATTTATTTATTTTACTTGGATAAATTATATGCACATAGCATTAAGTCACTGAATCTTTTGAGGAGCGATTCTCTACCATTTTGTCCTCCTTGGACTGGCCTTCTACATTATCTACCTAACTACCTTCTCTTTCTTCTTCACATTCTGAGTATTGAAAAATGGCAATGCCCCTTCTTCCTTTTAGACAAACATAGCAACCTGTAATGTAAAAGTCTGAAAAGACTAAAAGAGTAATTTTCAAGTTCAAAACAAGGAGCTGCTGTTTGGGGTATATTCAAAGGGTAATGCTATGGTGAAGAGTGATATTTGAGTGAAGAGTGAAGATTGCTTCTTTTAGTAAGAACAAAAAATTAAAAAAAAATCATCATGTCCAATGCACATGTTTCAATTTCTAAATTTAGTAAAAATCTTCTCTCTTCACCCAATTCTACTCTTCACCAAAGAAACACCCATATTCAAAACAAGCTTAGATTTCATAAGTTTTTCAAACTTAAATTTGGAAACAATTGTACGTCGTTGATTGTGATATCATAGCAGCACTAACTCTATACTTTATCAGCAAAAATTCTTAGTGTTTGGCATTGAACCAGGCTGTTGCAAGAGGACTAAAGGATCCATCCTTTCGTGTGATCCAAAACCACTTTGCGATCTCAGGAAATCTGGGGGAGGTAGCAGCAAAGGTATACCCTCATTATAACAATAATGGTAAAAAGATCTTAGTTTCTGACTCTACTTTGTTTTATGATTATATATGATAAAAGTTTTGAATTTGATGAAAACTGTGTTGGTATTTGTCTTTTCGTGCTCTCTAGTCTTAATTCTTGTTTACAATCATATCAAGTAATACAATTTTTCGCATCAATGAAAATTCTGTGTTGCTCTCTCCATATAAAAGCAACATTTGTGGATATTTTCAGTTTCATAGTTTATAATTACGTTGTCTACCTTCTCTAGACCCCATGTTATGTGCCGCTCCTTTTTCAAATGTCAGGTTTTCCTCATAATTGTTTCTTCAAAATATCTCAGGAAGAGGTTTGGGAAGTGGTTGCCCAGCTGGTTGGCCTTGCTTTGGGCATATCAATACTGGTAAAGTACATAGAAGTTTAGGATAGCTTTTTGTTTTTTTATTGTGGCAACACAAGGATACCATTAGTTGGCAAGTTACATTGTTTCATTTTTTTTACCGCAGGATACACCTGGCCTTGTAAAATCATATCCTGTAATTTCATTAACATGGTTGAGTATGCGACTTCTGCATCTTTGGCTACGCTATGAATCACTTTCAGTCCTTCAATTTAACACGGTAAGCATGTAGTGCTTGATCCCAAATAGCCAAAACATTTGTTTGCATATAAGGTGATTTCTAATGATTTTTTCTGTTGTTTTACAGATAAATCTGAAGCGTGCTCGCATACTGGTAAAATCACATGTGTTACACTCAACCGTTCCAGGTTAGATTCAGACAAATTCAGTGCTTCAGTGTGTGTTATTTCCCTTCATATAAATGTTCAATTTGTCAGATGGGTTTATTTCAGGATGCGTGGATTGTAACAGGGAAGAAAATATATTATGTTGGTCACAGTTCATGAAGCCAAAGATTATTTTTGGCTTGCCGTTGGAGAAGATGGATGGTGTGACGAAATCTCATTTTGTGGTATAGGATTACTATTGCTTTTTTTCTTTTTAAATTATATTTTATAACAAAAGAACAAATTTCATTAAGGTATTGAGGGAACAATACAAAGGGGGTGGAGGAAAAGAGTTCCTCCAAAACTAAAAGAAATACAAAAAAGACCACAAACTTATATGAACTGCAGCTATCCAATCTCTCATCATGTCTGGGGGAAAGTTTTCTGGAAAAAACCATATACTTTACATGTAGATGCTAAACACCTAATTCTATCCCAAACAACAGCTTTTCCTGCAAATCTATCATTAGAAGTGCATAGATTGCGTTCTTGCCAAATGGTCCAAATAGTGTAATATATTGCACATTGTCACAAAAATTTAGCTTTTCTTTCTCCCAAAATAGGCAAACCTCGTCAAAAGAAACTGATCTAGTGATGCAGGGCACAACCAAGATTCTCCAAACACGTTGAACAGAGAACTCCACAAAGAATCAGCCATAGAGCAGTTTAAAAACAGATATGAGAATCAACCAATACCCCAACACATTACACACATTTTGGGAGATAATCTTATGTGGTCTTTTGACTTGTAAATTGTCATTGGTATTAATTCTGTTAAGCACAACAGTCCAAATAAAGTATTTGAGTTTAGAGGGAGCTTTAGATTTCCATATTGGTTTATCAAGCAGAAATGGTGCAATATTGAGATATTGAGATAGAGATTGAAAATATGATTTATAGGTATTCGGTATCATGTTCTTTCTTGTTCGATTAAAAACTATAAGACAGTCATATAATTATTATTCTTATAATGGAGCAGGTGAAGGAACTTCTAAAATTATACGCAAATGAGAAACATATTCTTATAGTGAACCAGCAAGAAGTTGGTTTGGAGTTCTATGTTTCTTTCAAGGTATACTTTAAATTCTTATTGATGGTGTTGAAATTTTCATGGAAGAGTTTGATGTGTATAATTATATGTAGAGATCATCCATGAAAATTTCCACCTGAACCAAACATACACTATTACACTGAGCATTAATTGGAAGTCATGTTTCAGGTTGGAGCTATGAGTATCTCAGTATTGCGAAGCGTATGGCAAATGTTCTGGCTAAGTGAGAACTGGGATGGCGAAGTTAGTGTCTGCGATCAACTTGCTAATAGCCTGTTGCAATTGGAAGCCAGGTTTGATGATTTCATTCAAAAGTTGAGAGAAGCTGGATGGGATGCCCAGCAAATAAATATGAAGGTTCCCACAGAAATCTCAATTGATGATATAAATCTTTTCTAACTACTAATAATGTTTGATATTAAAATGTTTCATATTTTCATTATTGATATAACCAATTGACCATTCAGATTAGTCGCTCTGTTGGCAGAGTCGCAAGCATTCAATGATATAGTTTCCACTTGCAGATAGGCAGAAAATGGGGACAATGCAACACCTATTCATGTAAAACTAATGGCATGATTTGAAAATTTATATTCATACAAATATCAAAGTATTTTTATACATTTAAAAAAAAAATTATATAGGTGTAAATAAATTGTTTGTCAAATCTAGCACTAGTAACTGCTTAGTATCCCCAATATTCCTTGTACACCTCTAATAGATGCTGGAGTGTTCTTCTTCTAGGCATGGTCAAGAAAATTTGTTTTATTTTCTGGGAATTTTAAATTCTTATAATATTTCATGTCTATTTTTAGCTTAGTTAGCTCATGCACAGAAGAAGGAAGACCCCTTCATTGCAAACTATTTTGGAACAATTTGCAGTGACAATAATTTATTTACAGCCAGTAAAGTTGTCTAAGATATATGAAGACTTTGATATTCTTATGTATATTATTGTTCGTTCATGCCATTATCTATACATTAACGGATGTTACAGGTTGAGTGTTCATTGTGGTGAATAGCTTGTAGCCCTACTCATTGAATATACCATATACTATGTTAGTATGTTGTAAAGAATAGATCTTCATCAACTTTGATCAGAATATATCATTCTTGAAGTTACTTGGTTAAACCTTTGAGGGAGCTATAAAATATCAACAATGCTACGGAACCAACATTAAGGAGCCAATAATTTAGTTATCATTCAAAATTTAAAAATTTATCATCCGAAATTTAAAAACGTTATCTTCCAAACACAATAAAATTGATCACTCACAGAATAAATGGGTTATCATCCGTATATCACCTCTCATCACCACCAGGTACATTGGCTCTTAAATATGTTGGCTCCTAATACTTTCATCATCAACTAAGCCTTTTTCCCACTAGGTGGGATCGGCTACATGGATCAAAGACGTCATTGCGTCATGTTCATGCATTAAGATGCGACACAGTTTTACGTTGGCTGTCGCAGGTCTAACACAACCATACATGGTTCCAAAGACGTCATTGCGCCGTGGCCATGTATGGGATGCGACATTGTTTTACGTTGGTTGTCGCAGGCCAAACAACCCTCCTCGTTTATCCGGGCTTGGTGCATAGTGTTGAAGTCTAGCTTAGTGCATGATTTATATGTTATCGTTTTACTCATTATTCTGAATTGTGTTCTGCATTTGTAATTTGCAGCTATAATATTGTTGTGGTAGCATCCAAAACTATATCTATCTTGTTACAATTTTTGTTGTAGTAATCAAAATAAAATTGTGACTACAATTTGAAACCTTGATTTTACCATATCTGTCCTTAATTATGTAGATGCTTGTGGAGCTACCATGGAGTAAGTTGCTAGTAAAGAACCATAGTTGCCAAATTAATGAGAGATTAACCACAGCCTTGTATAATCCCAAGTCTTACATTTGGTAGCTAATTAGGCTTCTTAAGCATCTAATTGGGGGGTTTGATCCATGACACCGTCTATAGAGGGGTGGCTAGAGATTTACCCGTTGAGTTTTGCTTTGAAGGGATTAGTCACTAATTACCAACAATAGTTACCCTAGGCCTCGACAACAAAATTGATATGCACTATCTGTCATGCAACCATTTTTTCAAAAAACTTAAGCCGATAAGAGAAGACATCTGAAAGGTAAAATGCATCTTCAATATGTTAATTCCTTCTCTATAAAGGTTCCTATCCTATTTATCTGGCTCTTAGACATCAGTATTAAGGACTTCAACCAGATGAATCTACTTCCAAAGCATATTGTAATTTAATGCAATTTAAGTATGGAATTAGGTGGTCCATTATTTGCAGTAGGTTATCATGTCATGTAAAGGTAATTTAGCAATAATCGATTTAGTACCATTCGCTCTTGTGGAGTAATTGAAAGGAGAAAAGTATCTTCCAAAAATGCACAATGGATTTAGGTGGAGGAGAAATTATTGATGTAGGTGAAGGGATACCTTCTTGAATTTCTAACTCCATCTCAAGCTTGAAAAATATGTAGGTAATTTATTAATGCAGTGTGGATCAACAAAGGTTACAGATACAAGAAAGAGTAATAAATTCTCAATCTTGTAGTCATTCATAAACATGGAGGGAAAAGTCAATTTCAATAAACTATTTCATACTATTATTACTTGCATATTATTAAGGCATAAGGAATTTGAAGTTCAAAACCATTAAACAAAGAATTTAATTATTTGTGCTGATTATAGCAAACTAATTACTTTTTATAATTAACATGTGAATAATTATCTAGACGAACATATATGATTAAATGACTTTTATATTACAGAAAATTATTCGGTATACAGATATAAAAAATTTTCTTACAATACGAATTTTAGATTTTACATTTCACAAAAATTAAGGTAATATACAGATGTGGGGTTCTAACATCATTCAAATAAAATTTATATTTATACCATTTAGTACCATTTATATCTATATCGTTTCAAAACGTTCTCTCTTAATTTAATTTTGTCATGTATACATTATTTTGGAGCGTGTTGAGAACTTTATACTTAACACAAAAGAAAAATGAAAGAAAGAAAGATACTTAGCCTTGTTAAAATTTCTCTAATCTAATTTTGTCATTTATACATGTGAAGAATTAATGGATAACCATCAACAAGAATAATAAATAAATAAATAATTATCGGAAATATTGCCTTCTTTTCCAATTAGTTAGTATGATTCTAGTAGTTCAGTGCAAGCAAAAGGTAACTTCTAGTAATCTATATTCTACAAAATGTTAGTCACCAAAAAAAAAAATATTCTACAAAATGTTGCACCTTTTTTTCTTTTTTTTTTTTGGGTTCTTTTTCTTGCTGAGTAATGAGGCGTTGGGATGTCATTTTCTCAATTAAAAGAAAATAGTTTAGATGCCACTTGTTCAATTAATAGACAATTTAGATTAGCAAGAATGTAGCAACTATTGTCTATTTAGAATTTAGATTTAGATATTGGATAATTGGAACTTGGTGAATGAGAAGCTACTTGGCCAAGTACTGTCCAGAAGGCCGTACACCAACATCAGAGCATAAGTCTTCTTTTTTTTTTTTTTTTTTTTTTTTTGCGA
>JASCZI010090738.1:80458-98368 GCA_036250425.1 Stylosanthes scabra
CCATGCCAAGTTACAGGAAGACATGGATGGCGAAGCAGAAAGCGGTGGCACTCATATACAGAGACTGGGAGGAATCGTACGCAGAGATCCCATGGTGGATCCTTCGGGTTCAGATAAGTATGCCTGGTAGTGTGGCGATTCTGAAGACTTGTCCCGTTCTAGTTAACGGCGAGCTTGATGAATCATTGGAGTATTTCTATCTATTTTGGACATTTCCGCCGTGCATTGAGGCATTCCGGCATTGTAAACCCCTAGTCAGTATTGATGGCACGCATCTATTTGGTAAGTACGGCGGACATCTGCTGCTGGCAATCGCTCAGGATGAGAATTCTAATATTCTTCCGATTGCGTTTGCGCTAGTAGAAGGTGAGAACTCGGAGTCTTGGAAGTTCTTCCTAGCTCATCTTCTGGAGCATGTCACACCACAGCCTAGGATACTTGTTTTGAGCGACAGGCACAACGGGATCAAGGCCGCGTTGGAGGATCCTGCCTGCGGTTGGCTCCCCCCGTCCGCATATCGTGCGTTTTGCGCGAGACATGTTGCGGCCAACTTTGCATTTAAATTCAAGTCTGTTGATGCGAAGAAAATGCTCATGAATGCTGCATATGCGAAGAATGAGGTTGATTTCGACTACTGGTTTGGACTTTTAGAGGCGGAAGACAGGGCCATGGGTGAGTGGGCTAGGAAGATGGAGAAGGAGTTATGGTGTCAGTACATGGACAGCGGTCGCAGATTTGGTCATATGACCACGAATATATCCGAGTGCACTAACTCTGTTTTGAAGGGTACAAGGAATCTCCCTGTCACTGCCTTGGTAAAGTCCACTTATCTCAGACTGGCTGAGCTATTTGTTAGGAGGGGCTTATGGACGCCAGCGCTCCACAAAGGTGCTGATAAGTGGCTCGTCGACCTTGAACCAAGCATCGCAAAGCCGAGCAAGTGGGAGCAACCCCGCCCTTTCCAGGTATGGCTCGGCTCGTGGATCAAGGTACATAGGGTGCTGCCTTCGCACCGTATTAAGACACCTGATCGGCTGCATTCAAAAAACAAACATAACCACCATCAAAATATATTTCACCTTCATGCCTAAATAAAATATCCAAATAGAGCAACATAGAATCCAGGCTTATAATTTCTTATATATAAAATAGCCTCTGGTCACCGAGCTACCTACGTTCGTCGGCATAATAACCCTAACTAATTCTATCTACTCAATATGATTCCAAACAAATCCAACTATCGCAAACTCCAACACAATGATTTTTCCGAATAGAACTATCACATAAAATTTAGAGCAATCAGCGGTACTAATAATAACGGTGCCTATAATCATACAGTTAAGAACATACTATTTATAATCACTAAATAATTCTCCCTATCATTATAGAGTAAACACATCCTAATTAAATGACATACATATTAAAAATAACAAAAATGTAGTCGTGTTTACAAAATTAAGCGTACCAATCGGTTAACATCATGGGCAACATGTGCAATAGCATCCAAGCGATACATGATGTTCCTGTCTGCGGCTGCGGCCTCTTCAAGCGTTGGTTGAGCCATCAATTTTTTTCCTCTGACTTCTCTCTAACACTCTCTCTCTAAAAACTAAGGAAATGGCAAATATGAGGAAAGGAAAGAGGGTGGCACGGAACTTGAGCTTGGAGTTTTGCAAGAAACCGTGGCACCCTCAAAGGGAATTAGCTTGCCATAAATTTCTTTGAAATCCACGGCACCATGCAGCTTTTTTCGTTGAATTTTTTTGACCCCAAATGCGTTGAATCCGTGGCACCCCAAATGTTTTTTATGTGTTTTGCTTGTGCAAAATTTAACTAAAACCGTGGGAGGGTGCAGCTGATTTTGAAAAAAGCTGTGGGGTCCGGCGGATTTGTAACCCTTGGCACCCTCCAACGGATCCTATAGAAAATTCACTTCGGTGCAATCTGATTATATTGTTCTCTTTAGTGTAAATGAGTAATATATGAAGGGGATTAGCTTATATAGGTATCTTGCCCATTTATAAACACAAATAAAATAAAAATCACACACACATTTTATTTTTTAGTTATTCTTCTTCTTTTAAGAGTTATTCTAGGTGTACACTAAAATCAGCCACTATTTTCAATCACCGCATTTTATACGGTATATAAATACTAAAATTTAAAAACTAAAAAATAATCTCACTCATTCTATACACATATAAATTACACATGCCCTCTTCTCTTAGTTGGCCAAGGATTCGGTGCGGCACCAGTGACCTTGTCAAAAATATTTACAAATTTAACCCCACACTTGTTTTATCATAATCTAAAAAGTTTCTCAATTTTATTTGTAATTTCATTTTATACCACACATGTTTTTTTTCTTCTTTTCATTTACACTTGAAAAAATAACGGACCATTAACCAATTTCCATCTCCTCTTTGAAATCTAGGTGGCTCCTTCACTGATTCTTCTTGTCTGCCTCAAATGCTTCCCCCTCCACCCTCCAAATCAACGCCTCTGCCACCCCTAACATCTTCCTTCACCTCCTCCCCTCCCGCTTTTCCAACCTCCACAACGATTAAGGGGTCAATAGAAAGCATTAACAATGAAATACTCAGACTCATTTGAAGACCAAATGTCTATATTGTGAGTTGTGACAATATAAAAATCAGTCTCTCAAAAATATCCTTAGATTTAATTAAAAGATCAATAGTAGATTAAAGTACAAAAAATAAAAAGAAGATATGATGCTCTAAGACATGTGTACTTTTGAATTCTGATATAGAAAAATTAACAGACAAGCACACACCAGCAGCATGCTCAATGAAATTGCTATCGATCAACCCTTCACAGAATTGAAATTTCAAGTCTTCAAGTTGCTTGCAACACTATCCAATGGCAGTCAAACCTTCATATCCAATAAAACAACCCTGAAATGTTACAGGGACATCAACATGAATTGGGATTGGTCTCGGTGGAGGAGGTCTTGCTGGCAACGAAATGCACACTGAGATGACGCCTTCTTGCAGGAACCGGAAGAAGGAGGGGAAAGGGAATGGAGAGGCGCTGGTCAATGTAGAGGATGGATAAGCGAGAGGGGAGGCGGAGGCGTCGATTCGGATTCCGGAAGGTGGAGGGGGAGAGGCGTTCGTGGCGAAAGAGAAGAATCAGTTACAACGTATCATTATTCTTGATATTATTCTCGTTAATTCATAGTTGGTTCTATCACACCCAGATTTGAGAGAGGGGATGGAAATTGGTTTGAGTTGTAGTCCATTATTTTATCAAGGGAAAACAGGAAAGAGAAAAAAAAACATGTGGTATAAAATGAAATTACAAATAAAATTGAGAAATTTTTTAAATTATGATAAAATAAATACGATATTAAATTTGTAAATATTTTTGAAAAGGTTACCGGTGCTCCTCCCATGTAGAAGGACCGAATCCTTGGCCCTCTTAGTTTTGCGCCTCACTTTTGGAGACTTCACCAACTTTTTGTTTTTCACCGTCAATAATAATAATATATATATGGATTGATGAATAAATAAAGAGTAATCTTACGAAACTAATATTATGGAGCCAATTAGTAAACCAATGAATAAGTGAGCATCCAAAATTGAAAAGGTTATCATCGACATAATATAAAAGTTATCATTCATAATTTTTCATTGGCTCCCCTTGGCTCTCAAGCGAAGATTCTCTATACTTTTTCATAAATAAATGTAGAAAAAGTATAGGGAACCTTCATTTGAGAGCCAATGGGAGCCTATAAGGAGTTATGGATGATAATTTTTATACTAGATGAATGATAACCTTTTCAATTTTAGATGTCCACTTATACATTGGTTTCTTAATTGGCTCCCTAATATTGGTTTTATAGCATTACTCATAAATCTATCATTAGTGCACCACACATAGTTATTTTAATTAAATGTTAGAGGCACATGTTGTATTTTAGTACAATTTCGTTTTCGTATAAAATTATATTATAATCAAACACGTGATCAATGTAATAATCAAACTCAATAATTCAAATTAAAATTCAAATCCTTACTATAATCAAACATATTTCAAAGGGTAAAGTACTATTTTGGTCCCCCAACGTTTGGGTCGTTTTCTATTTTGGTCCCTAACGTTTAGAACATCCTATTTTTGTCCCAAAACGTTTCAATTTTAATCATTCAAGTCCCAATCAAGTCTCAATCCCAGTGTTCATCCCTATTTAATTATTTACAATGGTTAAATCTCTAAAACATATTTGTGTCTTTTTCTCTTAGGGTCATTGCAAGCATACGTGGCACTAATGACTCAGTTTGCCGTTGAGGTACAACCAAATATAATTAAAAATTAATATTAAAAAGAAAAAGAAAAACAATATAATGTAAATAAGGATTACACTATCTTTTGTCCCTATGTTGCACCTTGACTAGGAAGCCCTAAGAGGAAGAGACGCAAACATGTTTTAGAAATCTAAACTTTGTAAATAATTGAACAGGGACGAACACTGGGATTGTGACTTGATTGATTAAAATTGAAATGTCTTGGGACCAAAATAGGACGTTTTAAACGTTAGGGACTAAAATAGAAAACGACCTAAACGTTAGAGACCAAAACAGTAGTTTACCCTATTTCAAATTATATTGCACAATTCGATTATAATCAAACACATTTAAAGTGGCTTTTTTCTGCAAATGCGCAGGAAAAGTTCATTTATTCCCAAAATACGCACCGCGTGAAATAATTTTCAAATTACGCAGCGCTATATCGCCTAAAGCGCCGACGAATTGGATTTAGTGGTCAATTTGCCCAAGGTATCGGCAAAATGGGACTAACAAAAAGCCTGTGGTTGCAGAGCCACACTTCGCCGATGGCACCAAGGAGATGGTCATTTCCTTCGTGGTGTAGGCAAATAGACTTCATGAAAGGCATCGGCGAGTTTGCAATGACTAATGAGAGCATTTATGCAATTGTTAGTGGATATATGAAAAAAAATAATGATAAAAACAACGACATTAAATGATGGTGGTGAAAGAGTTTTAGGTCCTTAAAGCACCAGGATAGGTTTTAAGAATTGAAAAAAAATTGGGGTTTATTTTTAAATATTTTATTTCATCATTAAATTCCATTTCAAATGAACCAAGCTATACTAGCTGCCACATCCGCACCCACGTGTTCCTTCTCAACAAATGATAGGAAACTCTTCAAAAAAAAATAATAATGATAATAAATTGAACAATAATGCTGGGTAATCAATAAAATTTATCCAATATTAGTCAATAATTTATATTAGATTTTTTTTTAGGTTTTAGATGTTTTATTTCTATTGTTGGTTGCTTTAGGTTTCGAACGTTTTATTTCTAAAAAATTATGGATGTTCCGCTGATTTTCTTTGTAGTTGTTCTATAAATAATAGTTATAAATGTTCTATTTTTGTTGGCTAATTTTTTTGTTAGAAAAATATTAATTACCTATACTTAAAAATTATTAATAATAAAAGAATTCATATAAACAAAAATTAAGCTAATATTATAGGAATATTGCGCTAGCCTATTTGAATGACACGTTGATGCTTATTATCGTGCCAAGTGGTGCGTCGATATTATGCCAAGTATTCACATTATTCTTGCTTCAATCAATCAAGAAGTTTCTTGAAATGTGTAAGATCAATTTGAATAATTTACTTTAATCAATCAAAATATTTATTGATTTGTGTAAGATCAATCTGAATAATTTGTTTCAATCAATCAAAGTGTTTATTGAGATGTGTAATATAAATTTGAATCGTTAGTTTTAAATAGTTTTCTTGATTAAGTAATATTTTAAAGACTTTCCCAAATTAAATTAGAATGTTAATTACGACTTTAAACACTTCTATATATTTAGAATATGGTGTTTGGAATTAAAAATCAAATAAGCATTTTTCAAAATTAAAGTTGTTGATTTCTTTCTTAAATCGATCAAAGTGTTTCTTGAAGTTTGTAAAATCAATTTAAACCGTTAGTAATAAATTGATTCCTTAATTGCATAATATTTTAAAGATTTTCCAAATTTTGAATTACAACTTTTAAAACTTCTATATTTAAAGTATGATATATGGAATTCAAAATCAAATAAGTACCTTCCAAAATTAAATTATATAAAGTAATAATTTGATTTAATGGCATTGATACAACAAAAAAAAATGAAAGAAAAAATTTATATCATAATTTAAGATTGATCATGTTCTATATAAGGGTTATAATACCATTATTACACCGTTTACAGATTGAGATTGCAGTCACAAGTTAGAACGACATTTATCATATTTGGCAAATGAAAATCAAATGGCACTTGCCACTGTTTTTTTGAGTATGTTGGTCCTACAAAATTTGGTTGGTGCTTATACGTGTACTTGATTCGATTATGGGAAAAGCCTAATAAGAATATCATGAAAGAGACCAATAGTATTGATATGATAATCCAAGATGTTAAGGTTATTATTTTAATTTGATATTGTATTATTGTGTTTTAATTTGTCCACTTAAAAATTTTAGATGTTATAAATTAATGTTTACCTATTTTACAAGCAGTGTACTCGAGTACATGGATCGGCTCCAAAATCTTTGATTAAGCAGTGGAGGGGTAACCTTGAAGAGTTTAAAATGTATACCATTAATAACTTTTGTTATGAAGGCCATACCAAAATTGTTACATGTTCGTCGATCCATATGAATTTTTCGGTTAGTTGAACTCCTTTAAAGTTTATGTTTCAGTATTCCATTATTCTTTCATATTTGTTCCATCTTTAGGGACTTGATTACAATACACTTATTTTGCAGACTCTTGAAAATAACCCTTCTATAACTGTTCGTATCAGTCAATTTTCTTTTGGGAGTTAAATTTCAGTTGCTAATGAATACAAGCGTAGGAAGGAAGGATGTGGTGAAAATTACTAAAGAAGTAGCGATGCCAATCAAAATATAATTTTTGTTTTTTTTTTTATTATCTATCTATCTATTACTTCATTATAAGAATGTAGCGTTAGGGTAATTACTTGATAAGTGTCACATTATTATCATGCCAAGTGGTGCGTCAATTTTATGCGAAGCGTTCACATTACCCTCGCTTCAATCAATCAAAGTATTTCTTGAAATATATAAGACAAATTTGAATCGTTGGTTTTAAATGGTTTTCTTGATTAAATAGTATTTTAAAGATTTTCCCAAATTAAATTTGAATTTGAATTATAACTTTAAAAACTTCAATATTTAGAGTATGATATTTGAAATTAAAAATCAAATAAGTACCTTCATAAAATAAATTCATATTACCCTATCTTGATTAAATCAATCGAACTATTTTTTAAAATATGTAAGATCAATTTGAATCATTAGTTTTAAATGATTTCCTTGATTGAGTAATATTTTAAAGACCTTCCCAAGTTAAATTTGAATTTGAATTACAATTTTAAAAATTTCTATATTTAGAGTATAATATTTTGAATTATAAATCAAATAAGTACCTTCTAAAATTAAATGCACATTACTCTTATTTAAATCAATCAAAGTGTTTCTTGAAATATGTAAGATCATTTGAATCTTTAGTTTTAAAAGGTTTTTTGATTGAATAATATTTTAAACACCTTCTCAAATTAAATTTGAATTTGAATTACAACTTTAAAAACTTATGTATTTAGAATATGATACTTGAAATTAAAAATTAAATAAGTACCTTCCAAAATTAAATTCACATTACTCTTACTTAGATCATTCAAAGTGTTTCTTTAAATATGTAAGATCAATTTGAATCGTTAATTTTAAATGGTTTTCTTGATTGATTAATATTTTAAACACCTTCCCAAGTTATTAAATTTAAATTTTGAATTACAACTTTAAAACCTTCTATATTTAGAGTATGATACTTGGAATTAAAAATCAATTAAATGTCTTCCAAAATTAAATTATATCAAGTAATAATTTGATTTAATGGCGTTGGTACAATCAAAAAAATTAAAGACAATTTTTATCATAATTTAAGATTGATCATGTTCTATATAAGAGTTAAAAGTCCATTATTATATGCTTTTTACTTGAAATTACATTTATAAGTTAGAACCACATTTATCTTTTTCGGCAAATGAAAATCAAATGGTTCTTGCTATTGATTTTCTTGACGATATTGGTCTAAAAAGTTTTGTTGGTGCTTCAATATGAACTTGATTCAGTTAAAGGAAAATCTTGATAAGAATAACGAGAAAGAGAGCAATAGTATTAATATGACCAATCAAGATGTTAAGGTTGTTATTTTAATTTGATATTGTATGATTGTGTTTTAATTTGTCCACTTGAAACTTTTTTTATGTTATAGATTAATATTTACATATTTTACGAGCATTGTACTCGAGTACAATGATTGGTTCCAAAATCTTTTATTAAGCAGTGAAGAGATAACATTGAAGAATTTAAAATGTATATCATGAATAATTTCATTGTTGCAAATACTAGACCAAGAACGCATGCCACATCATGTAAATAGATCCTAACCTTATGCAAGAAAACAATCATTCAACCTGTTGAAATTCCTTTTTTTGAGATGTGCTCTTTTGTTATAAAGAACATACCAGATTTGTTACATGTCGAATTCGTCGATCCATATAAAGTTTTTTGTTAGTTGAACTCTTTTAGTATTTTTTAGGTAAATGCATTCTTTTAATTTCACATGCTAACTATGAAGTCATTAAATTGGTAGTCATATGATGTCTAAATTGACAAAGACATTATCGTTAATGTGGTGGGAAAGCACGAGCACAAAGAAATTAAGACGAAGCGTATGACCATTATAATAAAAGATATTGAGTAAGTTATTTGGTGACTAGCTTCACTTTTGTTAATATTTTATTATAATTAATTTTTCATGCCAATATATATTTTGTTTCATTTGCTTCACTTTTTTTTAAAATTTATATAAATTGTTAACTTTCAGAAAATCAAAAGTATATATTGATTCATATGATAATTAATTTAAATTGCTCACAATGATTATTGCGAACATTGAGTTATTTTAATCCTATATCTTTATACAAACAAAAAATATATAATGACATAATCAATGGATGTGTTTATAAAATGTATGAAAATACCTCAAATTTATTGATTTGTTGAAATAAATTTATAAAAAACATAATATTGTGTCGATTTTTTTGAGTAATATATCTGAAGATACCCGTCAATTCCTTATTAACACTTTTTTTAGCACAACAGATACATTCTAAAGCAACCCTTACTCGAATATCTTTACCCTTGGCCATGAACCTCCTTATTAAAAAATAATATGAAACTGAAACATACAACCGCACATAGCGCGGGTCATATACGAGTATATATGTATAAATGTATGGTGGTTAAGATTAGTGGCTGAAATTAATATCCAAATATCATTTTTTTCTTTTATTTATTCATTTTTTCTATTTCTTCTCCATCTTCATCATTCTTCCCATCTCTTTATTCCTCTCACAGGTTTCATTTTTTTTTTCTTCTTCACTTTTCCATATTTTGTCATTGATCTAAATAATTTTAGCATATTTTTATTTTTTAAAAAATAAATAATTTTCATTCAAACAAATCAGTTTTAAAATTGAATTTATAGAAGAGTAATGCTAGGGAACCAACGTTAAGGAGCCCATGGAGAGCCCATAAGTATAATTAGAAAATTAGTGGGTGGTAAAAGGAAAGAGAGAAAAATAAAAAAATTGATATTGGCTCCCTATTATCTCCCTAATATTAGTTCCTAAGACTTTCTCTTTATAGAAACATAACAAACTATAGCTCAAAATAAAAACACATAAATTTTACAAACAAATTCTAATCAAAAACATAAAAATTATTTTAAACTATACATACTTTTTAGTTGAATAACACGGTAATATAAGTTTAGTATAACCAAAAAAAAAATAATTAAATAAAATAAAAGGAAATATAGTTCATTATAATATAACCGCTTTCCTCACATCGACGTCTCATGTCCGCGGTGCTTCTTCGTCTCTGCTGCACACACTAATCTTTTGTCCCAAGGTAGAAGAGATTTGAAATCGTTTTTTCCTGACAAGTGTGATACCTCGAGACCCACTTCTCTCTCATTGACAGTGGTGAATTACGCTTGTTGCATATCAAATCCTGCAATTCAGATATCGAGAGATCATGACAAAATTTATCTATTTTATTTGATTAGTGTGGTTCGATAGAAATTCAGTTATTTTCGGTGAAAATCGAAAAAGTCTTGGAGAACTTTTGTCTTGGGTGGGAGCACTCTGGACGAAATTCCTAGTCTCTCATCCTTATCAACTTCAGAGTACCCTTGAATTATCCCAATATCAATTTCTTTATTCTTTCATTTTTCTCTTATAATATTATTTCATTTTTTTTGGGTATATCATTTTCTTTGTTTTGTTGTCCAGACTCATACTAAATTTTATTGGTTATTTCATCGATAAAATCTATATATCTTTGGTTAAAAAAGTTATGATTAAATTAAAAATAATTATAAAAAAATATAATGCTATATATATATATATTACTCTACACCTTTGTACCTCTTCACACATTTCTGATTGAGCGGTTGACAACGTAATGCAATCCAATTCACAAAATTTCATTTTAAACTAACTTAAAGTAATTTTTCTGTGTTTTGTTTTTAACTTTAAACAAAAAATGATTAAAATGGCAACACCAGTACACCACCATCAGCTGTATCATTGTTTCTAAACTCTAAAGTCAGCAAGTCACCCTAAAAAGTAGAAAAACTAAATTTAAGCCACGTATACAAAGAGGGAAAAATTCAACTACTTTCAGAGCAAAAATAGAATCTTGTCCGCCCAATAAATGAAAAAATAAAAAAATATATAAAAAAAGAATCTCCCATGAATCTCGGGCTAAAGGGTATGATGTCCTTTTGGTAAATTGAAGCCCAAAAAACTGATGACACATGACTTCACATCACATCACATCACACTCTCACATATTAGAGAGAGAGAGAAGGAGAGTTACGTGTAGTTCAAGCGAGATCACAGCGAACTCCCCCAACACACACACCTTTTTGCTCACCCCACTTTCTCTCTCTCTCTCTCTGAAGCTGGTGGTACGAGGAAGAGGGTTAGAGGGAAGTGTTGTTGTTGTTTTTGTTTTTGTTGTTGGTGATGGTGTTGGTGTTGGACGTGGTAGTTATTAGTGTGCGTAGGAATAGGGCTAATTGGACTTAGTACTAGCAAGAAGAAAGGAAGGAGGGTTTGCTCTGGGCTTTGGGTTTCTATTTATTTGTTAATGGTTTTTGGGAAAAATAATAATGGGGTTTAGCTTCAAGAGAAGGAAGAAGGAACAACAAGATGGAGGTGGAGGAGATAATAATAATAATAATAATAATAATAATAATATCACCAAGTCTTTCAAGGATTCACTTAAAGCTCTTCAAGCTGACATCCAATTTGCCAATACACTGTATGTATTATGCAACTCTCTCTCTCTCTCTCTCTCTCTCTCTCTCTCTCACACACACACACACACATTTGAGCTGAAAAGTTTGAATTTTTATTTGTTGGGTTGTGTGATTCTTGGGTGCCACCCATTTTGGTGGATGTGTGGCTTTTCTAGGAACATGCTGAATTTCTGTGTCCTTTTGTGTTTGGAGCAAGGTATCAATCAATTTGTGTGTGTTATAATGGTTGAACCTTGTATTTATTGTCTTGTTTTTGGTTCTAAACTCTCTAATTTTCGGTTTTCTTTTTGTATCTAATTTGATAATTATCCATGTCATTTTAGAAATGAAGGTTCAAAGAGGGGAAAAAAAGGAGAGAGGATTTTTTTCCAATATGATTAAGAATTAAGATAATATTAAAAATACTAGTGAATTTTCATGATTGGAGAATGAAGTTGAAGGAAGGTTGGGCAAAAGGGGAAATATCCAATGGTGGAATCATAAGAGCAATTATATTCTGATTGAAGCAAAGTGGGTAGGGTGAAACATGGCTTCAAAAAGCAAGACCCTTTTTCTTTTCCTATTAAGTTTTGCTTTTTGTCTTCTTGAAGGAGATAAATATTCAGCTTCAATTATTTGGTGCTTTCCCATGTCACCATGTGTGTCCCAGTTTAAGTTAATTTCTCTTCTTTTATCTGTTAAGACAACGACTCCGCCTTTCGCATATGTTTAGTTTAGTGGGTAGGTGTTTTTTGCAATGTTGGAATGCCCTTCATAATTCACTTTATTGTTAGCACAAATGGAATTGTACAATTGTATTTGAGTGCTACTAGGCTATCTAAAGATAACACGAGATGTGCTTCGATACAGAGCTTCAGAGTATCCATGTGAGCGCGATGGTTCTCGGTTCCAAATGAGGTTATCATACAGCCCAGCTGCTCAGTTTTTCCTTTTTCTGGTTCAATGGACCGATTGTCACCTCGCCGGAGCATTGGGATTGCTTAGAATCCTTATTTACAAGGTTTATTCACTGTCCATTCATACTCTCTTCAACACTTGCAAATTGTGATGCCTTAGTTTCGAAATTTCAATTTACAATCAAATATGATAGTTCTGAACTGTGACTGTTCTGTTGTCGAAATAGTCATCAAGAATGGTTTTGTTGCAGGCATGTGCTGATGGTAAGACAACCATTTCCATTTATGAACGAAAAGCCAGCCTGAAGGAGTTCTACCGTAAGTGAATGATCATATCGAAATATAAGTATGCCCTTCGTTTCAAAATAAGTGTTGCTTTGACTAAATAGGTACATTGAAAATTCGATGAATTCCAGTTCATCAATTTAGTTGAAGCAACATTTATCTAGAAGCAATGGGAGCATATAACAGGCAGTTGCTGATATTGTTTAGTCTTTAAACTACAGGTGTGCTGTTTCCCTCTTTATTGCAACTCAACGGAGGAATCAGTGATGTCGAAGACAGGAAACAGAAACATTTATGTGCTACAAAGTACAAGACAAGAGACATGACAAGCAAAGGAAAGGTCTCTGAAGTCGAGATAGAGAGAGAAGAAGAATGTGGCATTTGCCTGGAGATGAACGGCACGGTTGTGTTGCCGAATTGCAATCATTCGATGTGTATGAAATGCTACGAAGATTGGTGAGTGTCAAACATTTTCAAGTGCATAATACTTCTAATGATAACATGGTAATGAAGTTATAACTTATAACAATGAAATTAAACGAACACATAAAAAAGCTGAAATTAAAAGATATGATTGATGGAACGTGCTATAAGCTTTCGGTATTTAGGCCTAGAACAGAAATGAAATATTAAGAAAGGATCTGTTATTGTTATTGTTATTGTTTTTGTATTGAACATGAAATATGGAGGGCTTCTCATGCTGTCTAATGTTTTTGTGAAATTTGATTAGATGAATTAAGACCACTAGACATGATAAGACTAAGAACATCAATAGAGAAAAGGTTAGGGAATCTCCAAGAAATTCTTGGATGCTCTTGGAGCACCAAGTAAGACATGCTTACTCCATTCTACACCAACTCATTGTTTATTTTTTTCGGGACCTACGAACAAGTTGAGTTGGTGTGCTTTGAATGGAGTGAGATTGGGAAAGAGCCGATAGAATCTCGACTTAGATGATATGAACATGTATAGAGAAGGGCTATAGAAATCCCATTAGAGAGAAGAGAATGGATGGAGGTTGTCCAATGGGTAGAGACATTAGAAGAATATCTAGTGGGGTTAAAAGAAAAACTGAAAACTATTGAAATTTCTACCCTTGTGAAATTTGGTTATATTTATGCAAAAGTTTATTCGGTAAAACTCGAGTTGTATTATTACATATTCGCCACATTTATTTTCATACATCAATCTGACTCACTCTTGTGCACTATTAGATGGGGTGTTGGATTCGACACCCCCTCCAATAAAGAGTGAGTTGATTCGGTGTACAACTAAACCCAAGTAAAAAGAACATTCTTCAAAATTTGCACATTGCTATTGCATTCATTGGTATCTATTTTTGATGGATTCTCTTTTGCTGTTGATCTTCAGGTGGGCAAGATCTCAATCTTGCCCTTTCTGTAGAGAAAGCCTTGAAGGAGTAAAGTCTGGTGACCTTTGGATCTACATAAACAAGAATGAAATTGATGATTTGGATTCAATCAACAAAGAGAATTTGAAGAGATTATTTATGTACATAGAAAGATTGCCCATCGTTGTGCCAGACCACCCTATATCCGTTTCATACCATCAACGCTGGTGATTGATAGCTAGATACATTATTATTAGCCAAATTCATTCAAACTCTCTAATTCTCAGATTTGTATATGATTCTTCTCAGGTTGTCTAGGAATTTCTAGACTTGTAAATAATACGTGATGATACCTTGTAACTAGAGTTTAATTCTTATGTGTTTTCATTTAATTAAATTAAAAATGTTCTCACTTACGCCAAATGTTTTCCATGTTACCGGCATGGCTTTTTTGGCTTTAGACTTGCACCACAAATTCTTATACCTAGGTATATGCCACGGTATAATAATAATAATAATAATAATAATAGGGATGAGAGGTGGGTGTACAGATACAACCATGAAATTAGGCAACACAACCATGGATATGTTAAAGTTCTAAAAGGAGATAAAACTATATGATTATAGCACTTGCAACAACGGTTGAATTGTCTCCGGGTCATAGGTTCAAGCTGCGGAAACAGTCACTTATTTAATTGTCAAGTTAAGTTGCGTATATTACACCCTTTGGGTGCAATTTTTTGTCAACGCATTGTGCATTGGACTCTCTTATCACTTGTAATGATTCTAACACTTGCCGTTTAGGCATATAAAATTAATACATGACTAGGAAAAACATAATTTTTGTAGGAGAGTTATCTGAGCTGGCTAAGATGGAGTTTTGGGGAGTGGGAGGGAATATAAAATTTAGTTGTTTTGTTACTTAATAATTTTATTAAACTAAGAACAGAGTAAAAGAAACAAAAAAAGTAAAATATAATAACAAAATAGTTATTTCCAGATCATAACAATAACAATTCATACTTTTCCTTCCCTTTACAATAGCAGCCAGTGTATTTAAAAAAGAAAAGAGAAGGAGAAAACCAAATTCACCACGTTTCATTGATTCATTCACTTAGATACTTAGCTTCACTGCATTCTCTCTCTCTCTCTCTCTCTCTCTCTCTCAAGATGACCCTCGTTGGGGTGTTAGCTTTACAGGGATCTTTCAACGAACACATAGCAGGCAACTACCTATTTTCCCTCTCTTGTCATTTTCCCCTCTCACCTTCACTCCCTAACCAAATATATAATCACTAGTTACTTACAATCTTAACAGAATTTCAAATAAGCAATAGCTGCAATTTTGTGATGTTGTTAATTGTGCTTGTTGTTATTGGTGTGTTGCAGTTCTTAGGAGGTTAGGGGTGAAAGCTGTGGAGATTAGGAAGCCAGAGCAGCTTCAGAATGTTACTTCTCTCATCATACCTGGTGGAGAAAGCACCACCATGGCCAAGCTTGCTGAGTATCATAACCTGGTTGCTCTATTTCACCTCTTGCATGTTTTGTGTTGTATTTTTTATGCTTTGCAACTCTTTCTTGTTACCCCATTTGGAATATATGTGTTTTTTGTGCCATATTGACATCAATTTTTACACAAACTTTGTTCTTGTTGGCCTTGTATTGATTGTTGGTTTCGTTGGATTCTTGCTGTTAAATGATTTGTTTTTAGTTTGAGGTGTCTTGGGAGGAGAAAATGGTTTGTAATTTGATTAACAAGTGGAAAAGAATGCAATGGAAAGTGATTTTTGTGATGTTATATGTTTGGTCATGAATTTGGTAAGGTTTTTCCAGCATGTGGAACTTTATAGAGAAGATAAAAGAATTTCCATCTTAGGTAAGTGGTTCAAATGAAGGATAGTGACACAAGAGAACAACCTTAGAAGAAATTATTAAAATAGATTTTACTAGAAATGGGCTAAGCACATATATGAATTATGACAGGACATATGGCGTTGCTTGATTCATGTATTTCTTGGTTTTGAATTCGTGTAACCGATTTGAACTTCCGCACGGAGGAGTGAGAACCATGTTAGATCATTGATGTTGAACTTGAATGTGTTTATGCCAGTTTCCTTCACTGCGAGAGTTTGTGAAAATAGGAAGGCCTGTTTGGGGAACCTGTGCAGGGCTCATATTCTTGGCTGATAAAGCTACAGGTTGGTTCTGCCTCTCTTTTACTTCTTTTACTGCTGTAGAAATTTTGGGCAATTTATTGTTATTTGGTCTTAGGGTATGACTGTATGAGTGTGGATCATGTGCTGGGTAGTCCTGTAGCTGGAGGTAGAGAGAGACCTAAGAAAACTTTAGAGGACATTTATTTTTTTTTTAGATAGTTAGGTTACAATCTCGACCCAAAATAAGGAGTAAGTTCGATGGAAGGCAAATGAGGGAAAAACCCCAAAATGCAACCATCACAAAAGACATAACTCAGACCAATACACAATCAACGAAATTAAAAACAAGCAAAACACATCAAGAAATTCATTGACACCATACACTAAAATCACCTAAAAGCACCCAAATCCATTCACGAATGTCATACTCTTCCACTTTTTTATGTCGTCTTTAGAGGACATTTTTAAGAGAGATTTAAGTATAATTCGTCCGAATACATATATGATTTATGGTAAGACACTTTGAAATTGTTTTTATTCATGTAACCGACCTCACATAGTGAGAGAATGCTTAGTTAATGTCGTGGTTGTATTATTTTTTGGTTGTAATTTGCATTCAACTTAAACCATCTGAAAATAAGTACTAAAACTCGTAAATTTCTAATATGATTTCAGGACAGAAGACTGGTGGACAAAAACTGGTTGGTGGACTTGATTGTACTGTCCATAGAAATTTCTTTGGCAGCCAGGTAATGTATGCAGCCAATGGCAACTAAATAGACAAATGAAAGCCAGTGTTTACTACATCTTTATTCTGGAAATATTGGACATGATAAATTGTTCTTAGAAATTTTCCTAATTTTTAATGAACAAACTTTTCAGTTTTTGTGATGACAACTTATAAGTAAACGCTCTACAATAACTTATTGATAGCCGCAAGCAATATTTATGGATCAAGATCCTCTGAAGTGAGAAGATTGGTAAAGTAAAAAAAGGTAAGTATTTAATCACCTAAGAATTAAGATAGTGAGACTTACATATGATAGAAGTTACAAATTCAATAGTGATGAACCTTTTACTTTATCACTTAACCCGTGTTTTCACTTTAGAGGATCCAAATTCAATATTTGTGAACTTATGATATCTTTTGGAGGCTTTCAGAACTATCTCCCTCCCTCTTGTGTTCTAGCATTCTCTGTACTCCACTATTGATTGAGGTTTCTTACTTTCAATATAGCTATTTAGAGTAGATTTTATTAAAAAAAAACCTCGTGTTCTAGAAGTGGGAGCGCATTTCTTTCCAATTATAATTAATAACAGATAGGTTTCATGGGATCTCTGTTAGTATTGACTACATTCATATACTATGTTGTAAAGAGTTATTTTTCCTAAATATTTAGAGCACTGAGCTGCATATAATATTTGAATCATGTTACAAACTCTTGTTACACTGTCATCATCTTGGTCACATTTAACCAAAAGGAATAATTATTCAGATTCAAAGCTTTGAAGCCGAGGTTTCAGCACCAGAGGTTGCATCCCAAGAAGGAGGTCCTGAAACTTTTCGTGGAGTTTTTATTCGTGCTCCGGCAATACTTGAAGCAGGGCCAGAAGTTCAAGTTCTGGCTGATTATCCTGTCCCTTCTAACATATCGACAAGTTCCGATTCCGCTGGTGAAGAGCAAAAGGTTTGTCATTTACAGATTCATCCAAGCAAAGCTTTCAAGTTCCTGTGTTATGAATGTAAAAGCAAAGGAGGCAATCTTTTGTA
>JASCZI010090739.1:9868-27404 GCA_036250425.1 Stylosanthes scabra
ATCATTCGGCGAGAACCACACAGAACGAAACCAGTTCAGAGGTTTAGGGAGTTCTATGAACCATGTTTATGTAAGCAATGAAATGTATAGTTTCTGTTAGACTGGTAGTTATATGTTATATTTTGAGTTACGTTAGAGTTTTTTTTTTTTTTTGGTATGATATGGGAATTGTGAATGATGAATATCTAAGGTGTTCATTACATTTGGACCCATGTACAAAACAGTAATGTTATTTTGACTCTTCATTAGAGTTGTGCAAATCATCCATGGTTTCTTTTTCTCTATATTTGTTTTTAAACAAGAGACAAAAGGAAAGAAATCGAAAAACTGAAAGAAATTAATATACCAGGCTCCTAAGAATCACCATCAATCATAATAGGAGAGTTTATGAAACTAGTATTTTGAAGAGGAAATTGTTACGGGAAAGATGCAAATTTGCAGAGATTCTTTTTATTTCATTGTTAATTGCATGTAAGGTGCTGTCCTTGAAAAAAGTAATTCACTTTCAAAGTTTTTCTATACATATTTAAGATTTTTTTTTATTTATATAAAGTGGACCATTCTTTAAAGGTGGCTTATAATATCTCTTCTCTCTTTATATTATAATTTCCCTTCTTTAAATAAGCAAACTCCATTCATATTCTATAGAAGAATTGAACTCGGGAGTTAAAGGATACAAAATCTAATCTATATGTGCTAATTTGGGTTGGTATTTTCCACCTATGATGTAACACAATTTTATTTAGAATTTAGTTAACATGATTAACTTATTATTAGTAAAATTTTTAAAAAAATATAAAATGAATGCATTAAAAATTTTAATTTTTTATATTTACAATAAAAAAATTAATTTGTAATCTGAACGTAAGTACTTATAAACACTCTTATTTTTTTAGTAAAATATAAAACCTAAATTATGTGCCCTTAACAGGGAAACAAAATAGTATTTCTCTTTCCCAAACTGCTAGAACACTAAACAATAAGCAGTACTTACTTAAGGGTCCACTTTTTTTTCCTTTTGCTTTTTAAATTTTAATTAATTATTAGTAATGCAGAAAAAGTCTTCACCGTGTTGACTAGTTCAATTCCCAACCACCAAACCCTCTTTTTTGACTCGGCCTTCTCACTTTCACCTCAATTCAATTCAATTCGCTTCTAATCCTAACCACGCCACTGTTGCCAAAATTAGCTTTCTTCACACAATTTGCTTTCTTTTGAAAAGAAGCTTCCCACCACTAGAGAAATCAATATGAACCGAATTATTTAAGAGAAATGGAAGATGATAAAGAATCAACCTTTAGTATATATATTAAAAAAAGAGTTGGTTAATTATAATTTTTTATTATTTTGTTTTTATAATAATGGATGAAATGAATATATTAATGCTGTAGAAGAGAACTGAATAATGAATAAGACTTCACTCCTAAGTCCTAACAGAAATCTATTTTTATTGGGAAAATATGACAACAATAAAAACAGGAATGTTGATTAAGTATTTATGTATCTAAATATTAAACCTAAAATTACTTTCCATTTTTAAAGTTTAAATTAATGTTAGTCTCCGTATAGTTTTCTTAAATTTTGAATTTAATTTCTATATTTTTTTTAATTAATTCCATATATTATATTAAATTTTGTAATTAAGTTTCTATCATAACAAAAAATTTAATTTAAAATTTAATTGTTATCTCTATTATTATCTTTTCAATTAATCGTAACTAAAGTCATTTTAATTTGAATTTTAAATCATAACTAAAGTAATTTTAATTTGAATTTGAAATTTAAAATTGTAAACATAATGAATTTTTATATATTTTTAATGAATTTAAAATTTAATTAGAAGTGCTCATTAAAAATTTTATTTTTTAATTATTTTTAATTGTAATATTTTCACTAAAACAATTTTAATGTGAATTTAAAATTTTAAATTGATTCAAATAATATGCTTACGAGTTACGATTATACAAAAATATTTAAAACAATTAATTGATATGTTTAAAATTTAATTAATTTATGAATTTAAAATTTTAAGTGATTCAAATGGGGGGAAAGAGAGACAAAGCGAGGAGGGGAGAGATACGAGAGAGGGAGAGGGATAGTGGGAAAAACAGAGACAAAGAGCGAGGAGGGGAGAGATAAGGGAGAGAGGGAGAAACAAAAACACAGGGAGTGAGGGACAGAGTGAGAAGTAAAGAGGCTAAGAACGGGGAGAGAGAAAGAGGGAGAGGGACACAATGATGGAGAGAAAGGAAAAGAGTGGGATAGTGAGAGACAGAAAAATAGAGAAAGGGAGGGGAGAAAGAGATATAAAGATAGGGATAGAGAGAGATGAGGAGGGAAAGGGAGATAAGCTAGGGAGGTAGAGAGAGAGAACGAGAGAGAAATTAGGAGAAATAGGGAGAAGGAGAAAGGGATAGAGAAGGATCACAGGAGAGGGAACAAAGTAAAGAAAGTAGAGAGGGAGAGGCCGAGAGTGGGAGGGAGAGAAAGAGAGGGAGAATTCGCAAGCGAGAGGGAGAGATTTAGAGAGAGAGGGGGGAGGAAAGAGAAAGAAAGGAAGTGAGTGAGAAAGAGGAAGACAGAGCGAGACAAAAAGAAAAAGAGATAGGGAGAAAAAGGAAAAGAAAATGCGGAAAAGCGAGGGAAACATGAATAGCAAGGGAGAGAGGGGCACATAGAGAGAAGTAGAACGAGTGAGAGCAAGGGAGAAAGAAGGGGGGTAAAGGGAGAGAGAAAGAAAGACAGAGAAGGGGAGAGAGAACGTGAGACGTCTTCGAGAGTCACATATATATTCTACAATATCTATTTAGCTTTATCTTGAAAAACTGAATGCATTTGGATTTAATTGCACTTACTTAGTTAGTAAGTTCAATTTTTTTACACTAAATAAATATATTTTAATCCGATTAAACAAGTCGGTTCAATAAATTTTCAGACCATAATAATATATTTAATATATTAATTACTTAATCTCAATAAAAATATCATACTAAACTCAATGAGTTATTTTTTTATAAATTATTATATGCAATTTACGATAAGAAATTATCTTATAGAGCCCGTGCATTGCACGGGTTTAATACTAGTTCAATTCATACTTTATAAACATTTTTTCAACATTTACTGTCAAGGGACTGATGCATGAGCATCATTAGTGATTTTAATGAATCATTTTTTGCAAATTTAGAGATAATTAGTCTAATACTTAATCAAAATCATCACTTTTTATCATCATAGCTTTGAGTATTTGAATTCGTTGATAATTGCAGGAATTGAAAAAGATTAACAGAGATTTAGAAGAAAAATAATTGAAGAAGAATTGATCATAGACAAGCCAAAACACTTAGAAGAAATCAAATGATTAATTGATGAATTTTATGGATTTTTGATGGAATTTTAAAACCACTCCCAGGAGGAAAAAATTAGGAGTGGGCGTGTAAAACATCTTACACGCCCAAAAATTGGAGCAAACAACCAATTTGGGCGTGTAAAACGCCAACCCGGCATGTAGCACGCCAACATTTGACATTTGCCAACTAAATCGATGATAATTTGAGCTACAGAGGCCCAAATGAGGCGTTTCCAGTTGCATTAGAAAGCTAACATCCAGAGCTTCGAAACTGTATATATATGTCTATAGTTGATATTCAAATTGAGGTGACATTTTGCACAACAATTGGATGTGTAAAACATCCAAAAGATGTTTTACACGTCGGATCAATGTTTTTCACGCCAAGTTTGTGTTTGTTCAACATCTTGGGCGTGTAAAACATCCCAAATTATGAAGCTACTGGAAGTGCACACTAAAATGGATTTAATTGGTGGATTTTGGTGGAAAATTAAGAAGATGTAATTGGCTAATTTAGGAGCTTAAATCAATGGATTAACTTGTAATTTGATTAGTGAGATTCTCTAGAGATAAGATAAAAATTATATTAGTTGGTTTGATTTGATTTGATTTTAATTGTGATTTTAGATAAGATAATTAGTTATATAAAGGTTTCTAAATCATTAGGATTGGGAACCTTAGCCCTACGTAGATTTCAGTTTGCAAGTATGTCTAGCTAAACTCCATTGTTGAGGATGAGGAGCCCTGTTCATCCCGGCATAGCTTACTAATTCAAGTTTTCGATTTTCTTCAATTTCAAGTTATTGATCATAATTCAAGTTTCAAGTTTTCTGTTATTCATTCAGAATTAGGATTATAGAGAGGTAAATTTCTTCTCTGTTTTTTTGATTATTTGGTTTGAGAGAATTAGGATAATCATAACAAAGGTTGAAAACTTGTTTCTCATCATTTATCATTGAACTAGAGATAGGGATTTTGTCAATTATGCAACACTTATTCGGTTAATAACTTCAATAGGTTTAGAAATAGATTGGGTATGTGACATATAACTTGATCTAAAATCACTATTGAGTTTTAATAAAAATTGAATAAGTTTTTATGCTTAACCTCTATTCTTAATTGATTAATCAAGAGATTGATAATTAGTTAAGTTTAGAGAAACTAAATTACTAAGAGATTAGGGTTTAGTTAATTAGGATTCGTTGGGAATTTAATCATACTTGTTAGAGAAGAAATTGAAATAAAGAATTAGTAGCTTAGGATTAAACATCTCCAAGTCATTAACACCTTCATTCACTGTTTTCTCAATCTCACTCTCTATTTACACGTGTATTGTTACTTCACTATTTTAGTTTTTACAATTGCATTACAACTCTATCTGTTTTGTGATTTTTGTCTAATTTTTGTCTAGTTAATAAAATTGATTAAATTGTATTGCTTGTTCCGTCAATTCTCGTGGAAACGATATCCACTCACCGTGGTATTATTTATACGATTCGGTATACTTACGGAGTTTAAGATTGTAAAATCTGTGTCAGGGACCAAAATATAAAATTCAAAATTCTATATAAACTCAATTAAAAGAAAAAATTATATGGGCTTACTTAGTTACTTACAAATTTTGTTAAAATGTATGGACTAATAAATTAATTTAACAGACCCAAAATGCATTCGACTTTCCAGTGCACCTCGAACAGTTGGAAATGTGGTGTTTATAAATTTTAATGATGTGGTTGGGAAATGAGAAAAATTAACTATTATATTGAACTTAAAAATTGAAATTACGAATGCTTTAATATGTGGGTTTAGAATTGAAAATGCATTTGGTAACATTAAGTTTTGATTTAGATTTTGAAAGTTTAAAAATTGAGATTATTCAGTAGAATATTCCGTTAAATTTAGTTTTTTAATTGTGTTAAGGACCTAATTAAAAATCTAAATATTGTATAGGGATCTAATTAAAAGGAAAAAAAAAGTATAAACACCTAATAAAAATTTTGGTGAAATTATAAAGACTACAGAGTAATTAAACTAGAAAATCATTTTATGGACTAATTTGATTTGCATTTATTAATTTTAAGGGTTAAAATAAATCGCAAGTGAAATTTTAGGGACCTATTTAAATTATATACAATAATATATCAGTGACATATGGACAAATAATATTGTGATACGTGACACTATTATCCGCATCCATATATCTTGTGTTACTCATTGCCACTCAATTCCATGTGACTAATTCTCTTATTAAGAAGATTATCTCCTCCAATTCTCCAAATTAAGAAGTTGGTCAATTCTCTTATTGCTAGTATATTCAAGATCACAAATGTTTAGCGTATTGAAGCTATTTGTGATGGTCTACCATAAGAATATTCAATTTGTATGTCTATTGTTTAAGCTAAATTGAGTCTTTTTACCATTGGTGAGGTACATAATATGTGACTTTCCTTTCAAGCAAATGTTGATAAATGGGAAAAATATTATTGTTGCTATAATGATTTGGTGTAAAAATCAAATTTACCATAATCATTATTTTTGTCTTAAAGTTGTCATATAAGTTTCAATTTCACATTAAAAATATCAAAATTCAATTTTGTTAACGAAAATACCCCTTCTCCCTATAATAATAAATTACAATTTATTTATTTATTATTATTATTGTTATTAAAAAATAGATAAAAGAGAGAGACAAACAGAAACATAAACCCTAAATTTTCAACTCCCTAATTCTCAAATCCCTAATTCTAAATCCTATTGGGAGTATAATTATAAAACATCCAATTTGAAATTCCTTATACCAATCTGAGTGTTTATTAGAAGGGAAACAAAATGAAAGGAGTTGACCCACAAATCATTAACCATCATAGCCAAATCATGCTCGCTCTCATGGCTGAAACCTCCTCCACCGCCACCGCCACGACCGTTGACGCACAAATCGAGAGGAGCCGCCACACAAACCTTGCAATCCATTCCTCTAACGTCAACGGCGTCGTTTTGTCTACCAAAAGTCCCCAGCTTTTGCTTCTTCTCTCCACAAAAACTTCAAAACGTCACCGTTTCGTTAACAATTCAGAAACCCAAATAAAAACGCAGAAAATTTCAAAACCTCCGCAGCACACAACAAAATCCTCTAACAGAATTGAAAATTCTCATATGCCCACAATTCTTCTACTTCAAATTCAACGACCCAATTGCATAAACGATTCAATTCGACGAGACAAATAATCAAAATCCATTTTTTCCTTTTAATTTTGAGGGTTTTATCTTAATTACAATATTTATATTAAAAAAATGAAAAAAAATTTTCTACTAATTGTTGTGAGGGTTTTGGTTGAATGAATGAAAAGAATGGAAATTTTGGGAATTTGAATTATGAATTATGAATTTTGGCCTTTCGATCTAGAGGGATGAGGGGAGAAGAGAGGTTGAATAGGGAAATGGGAATGAAGAAAAAGAATCGTCACTGCTTCCATGTGTTTCGTCGTCGCCGATTGTGTCCCTTGCCATCGCGCCACCGTCGTTTGAAAAGAGAGAGAGAGAACGACGGATAGGGGAGGACAGAGGGGTTGTTTTCCATCACCGTCAAGCTCTGCCACCGTCGAGCTTCTTCATCGCCGCCGTTGAAGCTTTTCCCGTCGCTATTAAGCTCTGCGTCGACGTCGTGCTTGCTGCATCGCCTCCGTGGGTCATCAGATTTGAAGCTATGGTTTCATTGTTCTTTGCTGCCTTCTCGTCGGAGCTATCGCTGGGGTTGCTAAGGACTGCAACTTCATCTTACTATTGTTCCAATTCTGGATCTGTGTTTTTTTTTTTGGAAAATTATAGTTTTAGTAAATAATAATAATAGGGGCAAAACAGTCAATATGTTTTTTTAATAAAAAATTTAAATGTTTGTGGCAATTTTGAGAGAAAAAAATGTTTGTGGCAAAATTAATTTTCACATAAAACTTTTATGGCATAAAAAGTACTTTTTCCTTGATAAATTCAAACAATTGTCCATCAATACTGCACAAGCAAATCTTGTTCAAGACAGTTCCAGATCTTTCAATCGAGGTAATGTTGGCAGAAGATGAGGTAGAGGAGGATGTTTCAATAGAGGTGAAAGAAATGCTTGGTAGTTTGGATTTCTTTTAGCCTCAGTTAGTTTTTTTTTTTTTTTTTTTTTGGAATTTTAGCCTCAGATTTAGTTCTTTTATGTAATTTAATTATTGAAATGGTTATCAAAGGAAATGAATCACATCCTATTTAGTTTTAGATGTGATATACACGTAACTAAAGTTGAGACTATTATTAATTTTTATGATTATATAATAATATCGTTTGCATGGTACATGCTATGATAAAGAAATAATGATTACTCTTATAGATAAATAAATTTTTATCTAGAAAAATAAGTCATTTTTCTTTTATTAATTTTTTAAGACAAATTTATATACACATTTTCATTCTATTAATCATAAATCATATTCATTATAAAATTGACCATCTAAAATTACATAATTAAGGAATGATGAGGTGAGTAACCACAATGGTTCCTTTTTTGGTGGCTCATCATCTCCTTATGTAAAATCTATATTATCATTCTTATTATAACAAATTCTACGATGGGCATATTGATTATTATTGCATGTTTCGAACATTTCGCTCAACGGCCATCAGTGGTAGTTTTGAGAAAAAGTTAAACCAAATATGTTGAATATTGTTGATAATTGTGGGATGAAATTCAAAGCAATAGTTGGTAAAGTTGATTGGAAAAGCCCCACAATTTGACGAAATTGCATTATCTCAGCACATCCAGCAATTCGTTTATTAGTATAACATAAAATTGATCGACGAAGATTAGAAAATGCATACAAATTTTTATTAGGCTGTGTTTTCACTATTTACTAGAAACGGACAATATTGAGTTGATCCAAGCTTTGAAGTTGTTATTCGAAAATAAATGGTCTTTTTTGAAATCGAAAGTGATGAATGTCTGTTTCGAAATCGAGAACGATGCATGTGATTATGATGATTTCGAAAAAAGTGTTTTATACTTGTGTAGTATTGCATGTCGAATTTTGAAATAAAACTTGTGAGGAATTTTATGGGAATTACAGGATTTGGCTAAATCCAAAGTTTTGATAACCAAAAGAAGAATTGAGTTCGAGTTTAAGTCTATTCAATTGTTAGAATCGAAGAAAGGTTATTCAAAAGCACGAGCAGTTAGGATGCCAGCGGAGTTTTAGGGAGCAGTTATCAGAAGTTATCATGAGTTGCATGAGCGGGAACAGTTTCTTTTTCAAGCATCACACGTGGCAAATGATAATTGGATGAAGATCTCTATAAATACTAGAAGATTGTATTGAACCGAGGTTGGAATTTTCACACTCTGAAGACTCACCAAACACATTTCACATCCACAGAGCGATTTTCTGACTTGTGCTTTCATCCATTTTCTGAGTAATGGTTCCATCCATATTCTCTTCCATGTTCATGTTCTTTTCTTTACTTTAATTCAATCTAGATTAAGTTCTGTTGGTGAATTTCTTTTATTTTTGTTTTGTTCTAACTATTTTCACTTCAGAATTCTGTGAAGTGATAATAAAATCTAGTTACTATTCTTTTTACGTTTTCTTATTACAAAATTTAATGATTTTGATGCACTTCATTGGATGGTACCCATAATCTTGAATTCTTATTTGTTGTTCTTTCTGGAAAATTATAAAATCTGTATAACAAATTGGCACGTCCGGTGGGACAGTTTTATTGAAAAGCGTCAAAGTTATTTTGAAAATATTTGAAAGTTGTTTGAAATTTGAAATTTGCATGAGTTTTGCATGGCAGTTACATGATTCTGAGATTATGAACTTTGAATTTGTTTGATTTTGCATGCATTTACGAAGTGGGAGAATAGTACAAATGTCAAATGTTAATACAAATTCAAATGTTGAATCTAATTCATCAAGTTCAACTAATTCTCAGTCTTCTACACAAAATTCTTCTCAAATTGAAAACATTAGGCAAAGTTCTGGAATTCAAGTTTCTACTGGGGGAAATAACGGTGGAAATAGCCATAATAATAATGGTGGAAATAACCGTAATGGGAATGGTGGCAATAATAATCCTCGTCCGAGGAATGTGCAACCACCATTTACTCCTCTTTCAAATACTAATCCGGGTGTACAATTTGGTACAAACCCACCATTTTCTGCTTCTGTTGAAATGAGTAGAAGTATAGGATTTTCAACTTCTGGTGTTTCAATTCAAAGTATTAGAAACTTGATTGAAGAAAGCCAGTTAGATTTAATAAATTTATTAACTCAACATCTTACAAGTATTTTAAATCCTATGATGGCTGATACGAATTTGAAATATGAAAGGTTGGCTAATCGTATCGAGAGATTTTCTTGATTAGTCGATGATGATGTCAATGATAATGGTGAGACTCATCATATTCCAAACAATAATCAAAATCATGTTCGAGTTGTTCATCGAAATGAAAATGCTGATCATGTTTTGCATGAAATTCAAAATTTTAACCGAATTGATCAGTATAATGTAACTCTTGTTGTTGAAAATGTTTTAAATCGAGTTGGTTTGAATGTTGGTTTTCTTGATCGACCACATTTTGTTTCTGCATTTCCTCAGCATGTTCAAGCTGCTGAAGTTGCTAGAGGGATTAAAAATCCTAAAATTGTCACAAAATTTTCTGGGGAAGCTAGGGAATCGACTGTTGAGCACATTGCTCGATATTTGGTCGAACTAGGGAATTTAGCAAATGATGAAAATTTGAAAATGAAGTTTTTTCCATCTTGTTTAACAAAGAATGCTTTTACTTGGTTTTCAAATCTGAGACCAAATTCTATTACAAATTGGGCTCAATTAGAAACTGCATTTCATAGTCAGTTTTATAGAGGCGAGTTGAAAGTTAATCTAACTGATTTGTTTGCAATTAAGAGAGAATAGGAGGAAACTATAGATGATTTTATGATTCGATTTAAAAATGCAAGGAATAAGTGTTATGTTACTATTCCTGAATCAGAGATAGTCAAAATGGCTATAATGGGCTTGGGTTTCGATATTCGTTGAAAACTTATTAACGTCCATATTCCTGATTTAACTCATCTGACTGAACGAGTTCGACAAATCGAACTACTTCAGAAGGAGAAGAAAGAATTAAAGAAGAATAAATATTCAAGTTATAAACCTTATTTGAAAAAGGAAAGAGTTTCTTATGTTGAAACTTTAGATTCTAATGAGGAATCAGATCATGAAAATTTCGAAGTTGATTTAGCTGAATTGAAAAAGGGTCCTCCTTATGTTTGTACCTCTTTAAAAAAGCTAAATAATTTTGAAAAAGGAGTCGATTTTAAAGGGAATAAGAAATATAGTTTTGATATTACAAAATCATATCAGATTTTTGATGTTCTTTTAAAGGATAAACAGTTGGTTATTTTGGATGGAAAGAAATTTATGTCAGCAAAGCAAGTAAAAGGAAAACCATATTGCAAATTCCATCAAACATCTAGTCATTCGACTAACAACTGTGTACGTTTCAGGGACTTAATTCAAGAAGCAATTATGGAATGACGTTTGAAATTTGAAGAAACTAAGGCTGACATGAAGGTTGATACTGAGCCCTTTGAGGTTAATTCGAGTTATATTGAGCCCTTTTGTTTGGGAATACACATGACGGGTTTTACTTCTTTCGAGTTCGATACCTCTTTGGGAAATTTCGAACAAAATATCCGTCAAGTGTTTCCTGGAGTTGGTGAGGGGTTGCTTGATTTTCTGATGCAACAAAAATTGAAAGATCGAGATGTGTCTCTGTGCCCTCGATGCAATGCTGTCTTTGATGCTGAAGTTGCAGCCTTATTCGAAAAGGAAAGAATGAAGAAGGAGTTGGCTCATAAGGAAGAGCAGGCTCGACAGAGACAAGGCCCTCGTCGAACTAATTCATCAAGTTCGATAGTTATTCCTCCTACTCAGATGCATTGGGTTGGAGAATCGTCCAAGCATCAAGCTCTTGAATTTCAGGGGTATCAAGTTCGTGGTCGAGGATATTGTATTCGCGGTCGAGGCCGTGGTCGATTTTATGGCCGTTCTCGTGGTCGTGGTCAAGGTCGATTTAATGCTGGTGGAAATCGATTACCACAGACCCTAGCTGGTTTTTCTGAAAATGCTAACAAGGGGGCAAAAGCATCTGCTTTGGATCGAGTTGTGTTTCCTGAAACTCAAGGAAAAGATAAAGAAGTTTCGGACTCAAAAAATGAAAATGATCATATGAAAGAAGATATGGGTGATGACTTGTATGATGATGAGTTTGTCGAGGATGAGATGGTTGGTGTAGCGTCGATTTTGCCTGCTGAGTTTGCTAATAGTTCCTAGGAATGTCTTGATGGGGATTATTATGATCCTACCCAAGGAGATGAGTTTCTTTTGGTTGGACCTCAAAGAGAGGCTATCTTTCTGAAACCTTCTGAGGAACAGAAGTCTCATTTGAAGCCTCTTCATATCAAAGCTTCTTTGAATGAGGTTATTTTGAATCGAGTATTAGTTGATGGGGGGCTGCTATTAGCCTTTTGCCAGAGCGTATGCTTTCTCAATTTGGGAAAACCAAGCAGGATTTGATCTCTACTAACATAGCTGTGACTGATTTTTCTGGTCATTCAACTCCCGCAATGAGCTTGGTTATGCTGACTGTGCAAATAGGGTTTGCTATAAGAAAGACTATGTTTGTGGTGGTTTCTTCTCGAGCTAGTTATAATGCTTTGTTGGGAAGAGATTGGATTCATGGTGTTGGGGCTGTACCTTCAACTGTGCATCAATGCTTGTTACTTTGGAATGATAATGGAACCGTGGACCGAATTCTTTCTGATGATAGTCTTTACATGGAGCAAATGCATGTTGATTTCAAAGTCTACAATGATAATATCAAGCCTATTAATGTTCAACATGAGTTGAATTCATCTAACTGTGATGGTTGTTTCATGACTAACCAGGGGCTGAACTTGGTTCTTCGTGGGGTACCGTCTGGATCAGGAGTTGTTCCTACTGGCTGGGAGTGAAGTGTGGCAACATGGTTCGAGAGTCTGCTTCATCAAAGTCAGGCATTGATCATGTACTTTCGAACTATGTTTCTCAATTACAAACTTATTTTAATTCTGCTGGAGTATGTGCTGGAAATTTTTTGGGTTTTGTGGTTCATAAGAAAGAAATTGCTATCGATCAGAATAAGACTAAAGCAATTCTTGATTTACCACCGCCAAAATCGAAAAAGGAGGTTCAGTCCTTTCTGGGTAAAGTTAACTTTTTACGGGGATTTATTTCTAATCTTTCGGGTAGGACTCGAATTTTTTCTCCTTTAGTAAAATTAAAAAGTGAATCTGAATTTATTTGGAATCATGAATATCAAAAAGCTTTTGATTCTATAAAGTCTTATTTAACCACAGCTCCTGTTGTGGCTACAATTCGACGTGGCGTTCCTTTGAAATTATATTTAGCAGCTAATGATTCTACTATTTGGTGTATGCTTGCACAAGATGATGAATTTGGTCGAGAACAAGCCATATATTATTTGAGTCGCATTCTGACTCCTATTGAATCCCGTTATTGTTCAATCGAACGATTATGCTTGTCCTTATATTATGCTTGTACTAAGTTAAAGTGTTATATGGTAGCTAGAACGGTTCATGTGATTTCCACTACTGACTTAGTTAAGTATATGTTGTCATATCCTATTCTTCGAGGACGAATCGGAAAATGGATGTTGGCTTTAACCGAATTCGATTTACAATATGTCCCTTCTAAAGCTGTGAAGGGTCAAGCCATTGCTGATTTTCTTGTTGAATCACTCGAACATAGCAATGCCAAGGGGGCAAACTTCATCGAAGTACAACCTTTGAAGCTTTATTTCGATGGATCAAAACATAAGGATGGAGCTGGAGTAGGAATTTTAATTATTTCTCCTGATGAGAAACCTTTAAGGTTTTTATTTGAATTGAAATATCCTTGCTCGAATAATATTGCTGAATATGAAGCGTTGATTATTGGTCTTGAAATTTTAATCCAAAAAGGAGTACAAGACGTTGAGATCATAGGAGATTCTCAATTAGTTTTGAAACAAGTTTCTAAAGAGTTCAAGTGTACAAGTGATACTTTACAAATCTATTTGAATAAAGTATGAGAATTATTAGTGTCATTTTGATAGATTACTTTGAAACACATTCCACGAGTAGAGAATGAGGAAGCAAATTTGTTGGCTCAAATTGCATCAAGATATAGGATATCTCCTGAAATTCTAAAAGAATTCTCAACTATTGAGAAAATCCTTGTTCCAGTACATGAGAGAGAAGTCATGGCTATTTAAGATTGGGATGATGATGATTGGAGAAAGCCTATTGCAGATTACTTGTTAAATCCAAGTGCTTCTGCATCTCGAAAAATTAAGTTAATTTCTTTAAGTTATGTTGCTTTAGGAGATGAGTTATATAAGAAATCTCTCGATGGAAACGTTTTAAGATGTTTAGGCAAAGATGAAGTCCCTATTGCTTTAGGCGAAGTTCATGAGGGAATTTGTGGTGCTCATCAAGCTGGGGAAAGGATGAAATGGATTCTTCGAAGAAATCGAGTATTTTGGCCAAAGATGGTACATGATTGTATAAACTATATCAAAGCTTGCCAAGAATGCCAAAAACATGGAGTAATTCAACAAGTTCCAGCCTCAGAACTTCATTCGATTGTAAAACCTTGGCCATTTCGAGGATGGGCTCTGGATCTTATAGGAATGATTCATCCACCTTCTTCGAAAGGTCATAAATTCATTTTGGTTGCGATTGATTATTTTACAAAATGGGTTGAGGCAATTCCTTTAATTGAAGTTACCCAAAAAGAAATAATTGATTTTATTGAAGACCATATTATCCATAGATTTGGAATTCCCCAAAGTATTACAACTGATCAAGGAACCATGTTTCGAGGAAGATGTGTGATTGATTATGTTCAATCTCGAAATATTCAATTAGTGACTTCTACACATTATTATGCTCAAGCAAATGGACAAGTAGAAGCTGCAAATAAGATTATTATTAATCTTATTAAAAAAACATATTGGTTCTAAACCTCGAAATTGGCATGAAACTTTAAGTCAAATTCTTTGGGCATATCGAAATTCACCTCGAAGTTCAACTAAGACAACACCTTATAAATTAGTTTATGGTCATGATGCAGTTTTGCCTTTGGAGATTAATTTAAATGTGATTCGAATTATGAAGCAAAATGAATTACCAATCGAAGATTATTTGAATGCAATGTATGACAAGTTAAATAAGCTCGATAATGAAAGATTAATTGCATTAGATAATATCATTATGCAAAAAGAAAATTTTACAAGGATTTATAATAAAAGAGTTCGAAATAAGAATTTCCAAGTTGGGAAGTTAGTGTTAAAAACAATTTTGCCTTTTGAAAAACGATCAAGAATATTCGGGAAGTGGTCACCTAATTGGAAAGAACCTTTTCAAATTTTAGAAGTCTTTAATGAAAATGCTTATAAAATAAAGAATATCGAAACATGACATGAATTAAAATCGATTAATGGAAAATACTTAAAAGCATACTATGCATAATGAAGTCTGCAATATAATTTAACAAAAGAAATAAAAAGGAAATTGTTCAACACAAACAAAGGAAATGAAAAGTGAAAGTTAAATTGTTAAGTACAAAATGTATCTGGCATTCCAGACCTTCGAGAGATTTAGCCATCGATCTCCTTCAAGAAAAGTTTTAGAGTCTCTTTGAGTTGAATCTTTTCTTCACACATGCTCCTGAATAATTGGGTCTCTTCGTTTTCTTCCTTCTGAATATTTTTCAGATCTTCTTCATTCAGTTTTTGGTTTTCTTTGATCTCTGAAAGTTTGTCTTGAATTTTGATCTTTTTTCCTTGAATCTTATCGAGAGGTTTCTTGATCTTCGAAGTTTTGTTATCAATCTCCTGAATCTGTGCTTGAATTTCAGCAAGCTTCTTTACCAAAATTTCCCTTTCAGTTGAAAGACCATCGAGCATGATATTTGCATCTTTCAAATGCTTTTCATATAAAGCATCTTTTTCTTTGAGATCAGTTTCTGCAGTTGCTAAAGTTTCACAATTTTCTTTCACAAGAGCAGCCTTAAGTCGAAGATTACTTAAGTTCTCTCGAGAATGAAATAAGTTGTCAAAGATTTTTGGGATACATTGGACCTTTTCTCGATATGCATTAGGAAATTGCTTTTCGACAAGACAGCTTGTGAACACAACCAACTCATTATTCCAATATGCATCTTTCTAAAGAGTTTCGAGTGGTTGATCAATAAGTTCTATCATTTTTTCAACAGTACTCTTCCGAATGGTTTTCTGCATTGAGGCATTTCTTGCTTGTTGAATCAATGAGTCTTCTTTTTCTGTTTGAGGTGGTGGTTGAAAAGATTGTGGAGGTTGTTGAACAGACTTGTTCTCCGAATTCGAGACTATATGTTCACTTCCAGCTTTGGTTTCTGAGATGACTTTCAACATATCATCTAGTTCATCATTAGCTTCTATATCGATCACTGGAATCGAGGGAAGAGGTCTGACAGATTCCTTAACTCTTTTAACATTTTCAGCTCTAGCTTCTTCGAGTCTTTCCTGAAATTGGACTCTTGGGTCAATTGGAATTCCTTTATTAGTGCCAGGTTGAATAGGAATGTTAGGAGTAAGTGGCACGACCTTTTGAAATATTCCTTTATTCGTAAGGGCTGAGCTGGGATTGTTGACCCCAAGATTCGAAACCTTCTTGGTATTTTCAACATTGGAAATATCGATGTTTTCTGGTGAAGGTGAATGAGAGTAACCTTTGGAACTTTCTTCACTTTCAGCCACGTCTCGATTTTGAACTTGGTGGTCAGTCGAAAGTGGTTCATTTCAGGATCACCAGATTCTTCGATTCTTTTAGTAGTCTATTTGATTTGTTGATTACAAAATAACGATTACATGAGAAACAAAATTTTAGTCTCAATTAAAAGTAAGTATTTACTTAAAATTGTTCGCACCTTAGATTTCTTCGAATTCGTTGATTCTTTTGATTTGGAAGAAACCTCTTTCGAAGAATTGTTAGAAGAAGATTGAATACACTCAGAAGGCCGAGTCTTTTTAGAAATTGAGTTTGATTTTGGGTTCACTCCACTTGGATTTGATTCCTGAAAGTGTTGCATAATCATTACTAAGTATAGGATTATATTTATAGTTAATTAGAGGTCAGAAAAGTATTCGAATCTTTACCTCAGGGATGTCAGAAGTTCGAGCTGTTTTCTTTGGATCCGGTTTAGATTTTTTCGAAGTTGTCTTCGAAGATTCAGTCTTTCTTTTCCTAGACTTCTTCTCTGCTTGAACTTCTTTTGTGGCTCCTTCTGCCTTTCACTTTTCTTTCTTTTTCTGCTGCTTCCTCGGCTTCTTTGATTTGGTTTGTTCTTCGAGTGGCACCTTTAAATTAATCTAGAAATTAATAGATCTCGAAATCTAACTAATCTAGCCCTAAGCAAGTTAAAAACACCTGTCAGTGATTCTAAACTATTGGGATGAAGAACAGAAAATTAAATCATGCATAGAAGATAACTAAAAATAGCTCAATGAATTAATAAACGAATGTACATAGTGACTATCTCATGCTGGGTGAACAGAGCTCCTCACCCTTAACAATGGAGTAGTTTAGCAATGCATAATAAAAACTAAAACCTAAAATTGAAGAAAAGTGTGCTGAGAATAATTGTTCTCTCTATGCTGAGATAAATCTCTTTTATATCCTAAGAACTAATCTAAAACTAACTAACCAAATCAAATCAAATTCAAATCTAAACTAATCTTATCTTATTCTAATCCTAATCTTATCTCCTAAAATTACAAGTCCTTATCTTCTTCTCTTAATCTTCAATCAATCTTCTCTTAAATCTTCAAATTATGCCCCTTAATTGATGAGTGTAATTGATACCCAAAAGATATTGTATTGGAAAGGAATTGAACGGATCACTGGAAGTGAGATTTTGGTCCCACGTACAGCGTGTGCTCTCCACGTATAACGTGGAGGTTTTGTCTAAGTTGGCTTTCTTGATTTGGATCCCACGTATGACGTGAGAGTCCCACGTATAACGTGGGATCTCTGTCAAAACTCCTCTTCTTTTTGTTAAATGCTCACG
>JASCZI010090739.1:40209-54434 GCA_036250425.1 Stylosanthes scabra
TGTATTATGTGGGCTCTCTGTCTGAGTTTTGCTTCTTAATTCCACGTACGACGTGGGTAATGGACGTATAGCATGGGAGTACTAGGAGTAATTCTTCAATGTTTTGAGCTTCTTTTCATCCTCCTTTCTTCAATCTCTCAAATGATCTTTAATTGTCTAAAACTCTTAGTGAATTCTTCTAAAAACACAAACACAACTCAAAGAACATCAAGTTTGTTTGATTGATCAATTAATAACAATAATCCACAAAGAATATCATAATAATTAAGAGAAATTGAGACTAAAAACAACCCAAGATGCACACGCATCAATTGCAATATAAATCTCCCAAGAGTAATTTGGCCAAATAAAGCCTAGCTTTCGATTCATGAATCAAAATTGCTAAGGGGAGATAAAACTTTTGCATAGTGACACTCCTCGAATAGAAAACAATGGCGTTGAGCCAATAAGTCAAGAAAGCTACATGCTCTTCATCAGTAGGTGTAGTACCGATTTTGCCCATATGAAGACTCATAAAATCTCTATATGCACTCCTCCATTTGAGGTCGAAAGTCGACTGGGGTTTCGATTCATAAGTTATGTCGACACCTGATGAAGCTAAACCAGTAATAGCTGCTACCTCAAATAAGGTTGGACCAACCATTCCACATGGAAGATGGAGACAATTGGTGGTCGAATTCCAGAAGTATAACATAGCACCCACCATACAATGATTGATAGAAAAGTCATATTTAGCAAGATGAATAAGGTCATGAATACCTTGATTTTTCCATTGAGCTCCTCTTGTTGGTTTTAACCTTTCGATCCATTGTGTGAAATTCTGCTTCTTCGATCCGATTTTCGAGTCATTCCGAAATCGAGTAGTGCTTTGAAATCGAGCAATGTTCATATCCTCTTTTATGATCAATTCATGTTTCTTTGTAGATGGAAAAAAGGTTTTAGCCTTTTCGGCTTCTTCTTTTGCCATGAGTGGACTCACGTTACAGTGCGGTCTATCTTCTACTGCGAATGGGAAGAGGATTTTCTCCAGATTGAAAGTATCTTTTGGGTCTTCAATTATAGTATCATAGTCCCGGCTGTGAATTTTTAGAGAAGTTTTTGGTTCTTTGTTTTGCTGTGTTTGAGCTTGAGCTTTTGTCGCCATTAATAAGCCTATAACAAGCTTATAAATCAGTACAGTTCAATGTTGATCAATTTAATGAAAGAATGAAACTTTTAAGAATCACATAGAAGAAGAAAATGTACCTTAAGTTGATGATAATGAAAGTGTTGATGAGTTAAAAGATTATAATCACTGGAGATAAAGGTTGCGAGACTTGAAGAGATGGTGGAGAACGAGAGAATCTGCAGAGAGAAAGAAGATGAGAAGACGAAAGGAATTTCTAGAGATGTAAAAAAGTGAAAGAGAGAGAGTATGGTTTTTATAGCTTCTCAAAGAAGCTAAGTAATTGACAGTTATGATTTGACAGAGAGAGAGTGTAGCAGAGAACGTGGGCACGTTCCATGATAAATACGCCATTATTAGTGAAATTAAATATTTAAATATTTAATTAAAATTGGTTCCTTTTTCTTTGGGTCAGAAATTTTATTTTTTCTCGAACAAGCATTTCGAGGAATAAAATTGATCCAAGGGGGCAATTTGTTATTCGAAAATAAATGGTCTTTTTCGAAATCGAAAGTGATGAATGTCTGTTTCGAAATCGAGAACGATGCATGTGATTATGATGATTTCAAAAAAAATGTTTTATACTCGTGTAGTATTGCATTTCGAATTTTGAAAGAAAGCTTGTGAGGAACTTTATGGGAATTACAGGATTCGGCTAAGTCCAAAGTTTTGATAACCAAAAGAAGAATTGAGTTCGAGTTTAAGTCTATTAAATTGTTAGAATCGAAGAAAGATTATTCAAAAGCACGAGCAGTTAGGATGCCAGCGGAGTTTTAGGGAGCAGTTATCAGAAGTTATCATGAGTTGCATGAGCGGGAACGATTTCTTTTTCAAGCATCACACGTGGCAAATGATAATTGGATGAAGATCTCTATAAATACTAGAAGATTGTATTGAACCGAGGTTGGAATTTTCACATTCTGAAGACTCACCAAACACATTTCACATCCACAGAGCGACTTTCTGACTTGTGCTTTCGTCCAGTTTTCTGAGTAATGGTTCCATCCATATTCTCTTCCATGTTCATGTTCTTTTCTTTACTTTAATTTAATCTGGATTAAGTTCTGTTGGTGAATTTCTTTTATTTTTGTTTTGTTAAAACTATTTTCACTTCGAAATTCTGTGAAGTGATAATAAAATCTAGTTACTGTTCTTTTTACGTTTTGTTATTGCAATAATCAGAAGAACTATTTTGGTTACTTTATTTTTTTATTGTTTACAATATTAGCCACAAAATTAACTAACTAAGATCTGCTACGTACTCATGTTCGCGTACAAAGAAAAATGGTAATAATGTAGCTCATCAATTAGCTCAAAATATCTCTTATGAATCCCAGTAAAGAAGTGACAATGGAAGAGGCCTTTGCTCATATTTGTAATATTACCTTCTTTTAAAAAAAACAGATGTACTACTTTTTCTAGATTTTATGATTAAATTATGATTTTGTAAAATTAATTATCTGAGGGTTACCATTTTGTCAGAGTGGCCACTGATTTGTTATTTTATTTCTAATTAATTTTAAAAGAATGACATTTTTTATATTAAGTTTTGTAAAAGTTGACATGTTAGTAAAAAACCTGTAAAATTTTTTGTGATGTAGCCTTTTTTTTTACGTTAAGGTAGCGTTTGGTAAAAGATATTGCAATTGAGACGTGAGACTGAAACTCAGTATTGTATTTATTGAACAGAGACTGCAATTAAAATTTCAGTTTCAGTCCTCAAAATACCAATATTTTCAGTATCTCTAATTTAGAGAGACTAAAAGACTCGAACTGGCACTGAAACTTTAATAACATTTTATTTCCAAATTATCCTCATTACACCTTTCAAATCCCATCATCTATCCTTCTGCCCTGCCCCTCTCTCTCATCCGGCCACCACTCACCAATCTGAAACTCACTATCGAACCTCTCCTTTCCACCGGCCAACCAACTCCGTTCTTCCCCTGCCACTCTCGCATCATCTTCCTCTTCCCTCAACGAATCACAGAGAAGTGAGATTCAACAAATTAAAGAGATTGAGTAGAAGGGAAGAGAGAGATCCCTCGAGCCAACTCCAACGATGAGAAGTGGAAGGAGGAGAGGAGTCGCCGCCTTCATGGAGCTCCGTTGACGTCGATGGTGCCGATTGCGGCCACTGTTGCCACTCTCTCTTCAAATCTGAACCTTCTTTGTTTTTTAAACATGGAATCTGAACATTTTTGTTGCTTCAACTCATTTTCAAGGTTTCTTTTATTTAATTTTTTTGGGATTTTAATGAATATACCCTATTTATGAAGGTACCCAAATATATTCTCAGATTCTGCGTTTTGGGTTTGATACTGATGTGTTGTTGGTCACCACTTTGTTTGATGTGTATGCTAAAAGTGGCGTTCTTGATGCTGCCAAGAAGGTGTTTGATGAAATGTCTAGATGAGACATCACATCTTGGAACATGATGATTTCTGGTTTCGCTCAAGGGAGCTGGCCTAATGAAGCTATGGATTTGTTTAATAGGATGAAGCAAGAGGGTTGGATCAAATGGTTCTAGATGGAATGGTTCCAGATTCTGTATCATATCTTTCTGCATTATGTGCATGTAACCATGCTGGCTTGGTGGAAGAAGGGGGTTAGATTGTTTAATTCAATGATTGAGTTTGGGGTGAAGCCTGATGTCAAGCATTATGGGACTGTGGTTGATTTGCTGGAATTTTATGTGGGGTTTGAAGTTCTGAAATTTGTGCGGTTGAGTTGTTGAGCATCAAAAAATCCTCTTTTTTGTAACATTCAAATGTATGTTTGTATGCTCAAAAAGGAAAAGATTAGAACTTGCTTGGTTTGATAAGGTTGATCTTACAATAATTATGTAATGGGTTTAGCTGTTTTGTGAGCTTGCCTAATTATTAGTTTTTCAAATGTTAGAGGACCCTACTAATGCTATCATGTTGATCTGTGTGATGATCTTTGCTTACATTTTAGCTGTAGCTTATTAAGATTGAAACTATTTGTATGAAGAAGAATTTGCAATTTCCCTCTAAACTTTTATTAGAAGAAGAGGAAAAGTGAATTGTGCTGAGAGATGCTGCTTCTTGTTGTGATATTATTTTTCAGGAGGATTGTTGAAGGAGGGAATAAGTGATGGTGCATTGGTTAGTATAAGGGCATTTAAGTCATTTGATTATTTCAGTCCCAGACACAACTCATTTCTATACATTTTAAACCAAACACAATACACAAATCTAATTTAGTCTCAGTCTTAGTCTTCCAGTCTGAGTTCCCGTTTTAGGGTCTTATTTATAACTAGGGCCACCAAAATCAATCAAATCGATCGGGTTAAAGTGTTATAAGGTTGCGAAAATTGGATCGATCATTAAATTGGTAGAGAGATTGATTTATTTAAATATATAATAAAATTATTTAAAATATAATATAAAAAAATTTTCCAAAAAAATTGAAAATAGATTTGAGTAATGCTAACTGGACAGCATAATTTGTTTACCTGGCCAGCAATTACTTAACCAACATATATCTCTATATGCTAATATAGAAAAAAAAAAAAAAAAAAAAACACAATTGCATAGCTCTACATATAAAAATAGGATGATGGCTAATAGCTGCTAGCCACCATAAATTAAAATGGATGGCCGCGTAGCTTTTCCGAATAGATTTTATATGCTAAAAAATTAGATCAATTTAACTTGATCATAAGTTTTTTTTACCTAAAAGTCGATTCAAATTAAGGATTGGTTTTCAGTTAAAGCAATTGAGCCAGTCGGTTGAATTTTATTCTCAGAACACCAAGTTGTTTACCAACCAAATGGATGAAATATTGCTTCTAAAACCAGGTTCGTTCAAAATTTGGCCTGAACGAATGACTAATTTATTTTTTTTCTTTGCTATATTTAAAATAAAGTTCAGCACTATTTTTGTCATTTTTTTTTTCGATACAAACACCAAACACAAGCTCCATAAAATGGATGTGTTGGAGGACAAAACAGCAGAACAAAACAAATCAAATCAAATAAGAATAAAATCCAATCAGACTCAGCAATCTCCTAAATCAAGAATAGTACTCAACAAAGCACAACAAGAAGAAACGCACCCCATGTAAAAGCATAACCACAAAGCTTCTCACTTCCACGTAGTTCCACCCGTATATCATCACACCTCAGTCTTCAAATCAACTAAGAGACTCCAGAGTTCAATCTCTTCCATCTATTTTCCAAGAGTTGCATTGTCTGATTACTCCCTCTTCAATCTCATGTTGAATCACATCCTTTTGGAAAAAGATCTTCCTGTTTCTAGTATTCCAAATACACCATAGAATAGAAAAGAAAATTGACATCCAGTGCTTCCTATCAGCCAGTCTCATAGAAACCATAATCCATGACAAGAAACACTCTTTACAGCTCTTTGGCCAAACCCAAGATAGATTCCTACTTTGTAACGCTTCTCCCCAAATCCTCCAAGAGACCTCACACATAAAGAAAAGGTGATGAACTTGTTCAGCTGCTATGTCACAAAGTGGACATACCTTCATTTCCTCCGAAATTATACCAAGTCGAGCAAGTTTCTCTCGGGTGTTCAGCTTTTCTGCCAAAACAAACCATGCAAATAATTCCACCCTTGGTGGCGCAACACTACACCGTAGTTTCTTTGCAATCAGCACATCATCATCATCTTTATCATGTCTTCCCTCCCTTCTTGTGTAGAAAACCTGCATTAAAGACGAGATGGAAAATTCCTTGGAACTGTTGTGGCACCAAAGTACATCGTCTCCCTTCTCACAAAATCCCACCTTCTCAACAATTTTCAACAATTCTCTATACTGTGTCACTTCCCAGTCCAATAGGGGTCTTCTCCACTCAATCGCCTAGCGCCATGACAATCCATCCCAAGTCACACAGTCACTGATAGAGCAGTCCTTATTCTTGGCCACACTATATAGTCTTGGAAAGAGCTCAATTAATCTCCCTTCACGTACCCACAGATGGGTCCAGAATTTCGTTCTTTCCCATCACCTACCGAGATTTTTGCACCATCCAAGTAAGCCTGAGTCAATTTCTCATTTTCACTTCTAATCCCCATTATAGAATCCCATATGCTACCTTTCAGTTTAGAGTTCTGCAGGGATATTGGTTCTCTCATATCAAGCTCATTTCATGAACACACAATTTTCTTCCAAAGAGAACATTGCTCCTTATCGAATCTCCACCACTACTTAAACAGTGTTGCAAGGTTCTTGATGATAACATCCCCAACCCCCACTCCACCAAGGTGTTTTGGTTTTTGAATCACCTCCCAACTAATTAATGCCATGCCCCTGCTACCATCTTCTTTGCCCCAAAAGAATCTACTTTAAAGGCTTACCAATTTCCGCGCCACACCCTTCGGAATTCTGAAAATGTTGAGGTAATACATAGGCAGGCTATTCAACACTGCATTTATGAGTACAAGTTTATCAGTCTTACTCAAATATTTCCCCTTCTAGCCCTTAAGCCTCCCTTCCACCTTCTTAATCACCGGGCTCCATATTTCAACCTTTCTTGGGTTTGCGCCAAGCGGGATGCCCAGGTATCTTAATGGCAGCCTTGCAGACTTACAATGCAGGACCTCACAAGCAGCCTCAGTTTCCCCTTCTGAGCAATTCAACCAAATTATCGTAGATTTGTCAAAATTAATTTTCAAGCCAATCATTAGCTCGAACCCGACTAGTAACCTCCTATAATTCACAAGGCTCTCTATAAATCACAAGGACAAAAGATAATTGTATCGTCTGCGAACTGGAGATGCGTTAGCTGAACCTTCATCTTTCCAACTTCTAGGGCCTTTACCCTCCCCAAAGTAGTGAGTCTCTCCATCAGCCTGTTCAGAACCTCCGTAACCATGACGAAAAGAAAAGGGATTCCCTTGTCATTATTTGTTTAAGGTTTTGATATGTTCTTAAAAATGGTATCTTTTGTCTACATTTTAAAAAAAAATAAATATGTAAACGAGACATCCGTTTAACCTATTAGATTTGCTATAAACCATTTCAATTTCAAAATTGTGGCACAAGAATACATAGAACTTAAACGGCTTACTCCGTATATTGATAGCCATTCCCCTTACATCTCTGTCCACTCATTTTCGATGATGAAGAGAATTTGGGAAAAAAATTAAACCTTTGGCAGATGTGCAAAAATATAATATTAAATTTTTCATATTTTCGCTGGTATATAACCACCAAAAATCATGCAAATATGTGTTTTTTTTAATGTCTTACTACGAAAATATACTAAATGAATAAATTAGTTAATTTTTTGTATTTTGGTTTAAACTGGTAAATTTTTTTATAATATAACTAAAAAAAATCACATTTGTAATGTATGTGAACCCTTCTGGACATTATGAAACTTTTTTTGCCCTTACATTATTCATGAATGAATTGCTCCACCTCTTGCACCGGCTTTTGTTTTCAATGGTGGCATTTTGTTGGCTTAAAAAAGTGAAAGCAAGAAAATCAAATAAGGAGGCTCAAGCCTCAAGACGAGCGGAGTACAGGCCGGAAAAGAACTAAAAAAAAAAAACCGCTCAAGCAGAGAAGGCAGCTATATGATGATTTATGAAGTAGATTAAGCGGGAAATTATTGAACGTTAATGCTAATCTGATCTGACAAAAAAACGTTAATGTCATTAAATGATAAATTAACAAAACTTTGTTTGGGTTTAGGGTCAAGTACTTAATTTTTGTGACCGAAAAGTAACACAAGTTTTCGCAATTATTATGATACAATTTCGATACAGTGTAAGTTTTATTTAAGAGAAAATTGTTTAAAGACTCTTAAATTTGAGAGTGAAAAAAAAAGTAATATCTCAAATTGGTTATTGATAATTTTTTTATCAAATAAATTAGTTTTTAATTTTTTAAAATAAATTGCTCTATGTTTTCTTAGAATATTAAACGGAAAAGTTTCTAACAAAATAAATAGATAGATAATTAAGTCCATTGTGTTTTGCATTATAGAGAATTTAATCCCCAAACCATGTTTTCTTTAGACAACTATGGATTAGTTTTTCACTTTTTTTTAAAAAAATATATTAGGCACTAATAATTTTCCTTTTATTTTATTATTGACTAATTTGTCTAATATTTCAAGAAAAAATATACTTCTCACCCTTAATATTTATGATTAAAAAATAGTTAATCGAGGGTTGAAAGTATATTCCTTTTACTAAATTAAAATAAATATTATATAAATTTTATAATAGATATAACTCGTAATTAGTTTCTAGTTAGAAATTAGAACTGATAATAGAAATCTGAAGTCAAATCAAGAAAACAGTAAAAGTGTGGTGTCAAACAATAAGATGTGGCAATATTAAAACCACCATAAGTTTATTACTTTGTGTGTAAAAAATATCAAGTAGAACATATTTTGTTTATATTATTCAATTATTTTTTTTGGTATTGATATTATTCATTTATTCCGATAGAATAATTAATCTTCTATCACTTGGAGCCTACTTTTTATTTTGGTATTACTTGAAGCTTACTTCATTCAAAGCTAGCTTTTTCTACTTTATACCGTAGTACTACAAAAAATATCTCTCTAGATGATATTTTTGGCCAAATCTCTATATAGAATTATAAATTTTTTTTTTGGTGACGTATATAGAATTATAAATGATGTTATATAATGGGTCAAACCTTCACCAAAAAAAATATATAATGGGTCAAACCATCAAAAAAAAAAATACTATGCATATATTCATGTCCTATCGTCTTTGTTCCAAGAAAACCTCCGAACTTTCTATTATTTGTACATGACCACTTTCAGATGCTACATCCCCAGTTCTAACCAAAAGCTCATAGCAATTTGACTCAAAAAGTTTATGATACCAACATTTGTTGGATCAGATATTTTCTAACCAATAAGAAACCTTTTCATATCACATAATCACAACATTAAGTATCAATATACCTCCCTATTCTTATGTAATCTTTAAAGACCAAATCAGAACAAAGATATATAGGGTACCATATTTGTATCTATCCACCCTATCCTTTGTCTCCTAGGACAAATTCCTTTCGTACCACTAAAGCAATTTGAGGAGAATTAATGAAACGTGGGTAGAAGAAACGAGATTCTACATGTGAGAAGTTATACCACACAATAATCGTTGGGAGGTGACCACCACCACATTTTAGGTTTTTAGGTTTATTTTGTCATAATTTACAACCGCAACTTAAAATTTTCTATATTACGGCTTTTTTTCACTTAAAAAAAAATCTTAGTCATTTTTTTAGGTCAAAAGATTGTTATTAACAAATGTCTCAGTTAAAAGCATGAACATAGATTTGGTATGGTCACTGCAAAAAATTATGATTTAAAGATTGCCACCTAAAGTTTTCGTTTTTACGCCAAATTAAAATGTTTCAAACAATATATAATTATTCCTTTTGGATGTGCCGAAGGACTCTAATTATTTACATATAAATCAATTTTTTTTTCTCTTTTGGATCGAATTGTAACAAGCTATAACGAACTATCTAAAAAATGAGAAAATTTTGGTAATCAATATTAAGAAGACAATAGGTAGTCAATATCATTTTTCTTTTTCTTTTTCTTCCCTTTTACCATCTACTATTTCCCTAATTACACTCATTGGTTCCCTATGAGTCCTCTAACGTTGATTCCGTAGCATTACTCTTAAAAAACATATAACAAAAATTAATAGTGAGAATACAATAATTCAAGCTACACATGAAGAAGCATATGGGAAGCTAAATGGTGTTGAAACTACGAGGTATTTGGAGGATAGGTTCAAACATAAATACCAAATTTTGGGGTGATACGTGTCTTTCTAATCATAATGTAGTTTTAAAATTTGTTGTCTAAGAGCAAGTTTTGAATGGGGAGCCTTTGGCCACAAGCTTGGCTTTATACCGAATAATTTCACCTCTTGGGTTTTTCTTTAGTGCAGAAACCCACTTATTATTCACTATTAGGGGTGACAAAACGGGCCGAATATGCCGGGCCGGTCCGCCAAACTAGTCAAAAAGGACGGACCGAGCTAAGATTTTGAATCCGCCAAATTATAAAAACCCGCGAAACCCGCATTGCCAAATTACGGGTTTTGGCGGGGCGGGGCGGTTTATATTTTTTGTTTTAATTTACAAAATATTTATGAATATTAAGAAAATATATACATATATATGAATATTAAAAATTGTATTTTTTATTTCTTTATTTATTTTATATTCTTATATACATTATATTATACGTTTGTCATATAATTATTTGAATATTAAGTTGAGATTTTTATTTTTCATATTTTAAAATAATTAGATAATATATATTATAACGAAAAATTTTATTAGCATTGATAATTGATGAAAATACTAAAAAAATTAGATTATTTTTAATGTATTTAATTATATATTCTTTTAAAAATATCAAATTTGAGCGGGCCAATAATCCGCCGGGGGCCCGCCAACCCGCCATAAGGCGGGGCGGGTTAGGATTTTGAACCCGGGAAACATTTCCGGCCCGCCCCGCCCCGCTTTTTGGTGGGCTTTGGCAGGGCGGGCCAAAGCGGGGCCTTACCCGCTTTGCCACCCCTATTCAGTATAGTGGTCTTTGGAGGAGGATCCACTAAACTCCAGATTTTACACTTAGTTAAAGCCTGAAGCTCAGCGTCCATAACTTGTTTCCATTGTGGAATTAGCATGGCATGTTTAGCAATCTTTGATAAATGCATACTATAGTCAATTTCTATAGATGTAGCAGTTAAATAAATCTTCGGTTTTAGAATTCCAGTTTTAGATCTAGTAGTCATGGGATACATATTTGAAGTAATAAGATCATGTGAAGAATTGTGTGCAGTAGATGTTGAAATAGGTAAAATAGTTTCAATACTACTTATAGGAACATGTTTTCGTAAATTTGATGGAATGTCTATTAGAGATTGAAGACTTGAAGGAGAATGTGAAGAAGAATTTGCTGTTTCTGGAATAGTGGTAGATGCAGGTTGTTGCATTGGACTAGTCCCCACATCTCTAGTAGTGCATCTTGTTGATGTTTGTGTAGCTAAAGGCATGACTCCTGTAGTAGGAAAAACAGGTCTAGCAATATAAACAGGTGGTAAAGTAGATTTAAAAAGTTCAGAATAAGGAAATTTTGTTTCATCAAATACTGCACTTTTAGATAGTATATTTTGCCTTCTCTAGAAAGGTATTTATAGCCATCATGATTGGAGTCATATCCCAGAAAAACACAAAGTTAGCTTTTAAAATCAAATTTGTGTTTATTATAGGGTCTCAAGTATGGATAGCAGCCACTCCCGAAGACTCTTAATAGACTATAATCAGGTTTCTTGTGAAATAAAACCTCAAATGGAGTTTGCATGTGTAAAACAGGTGTGGGCATTCTGTTAATTAAATAAACAGCCGTAGCAAAAGCAGAATCCTAAAACTGTAAAGGCAGAGCAACAGTAGCAAGTAGGGAAAGTCCTGTCTCGATGATGTGCCAATGCTTTCTCTCAATATTACCCTGCTGTTGATGTGTATAAGGACATGAAAAATGATGTAAAACCTGTAAAGGCTTTGGAAGTGAATTCCTTGCGATTATCACTTTGAAGTGACTTTATTTGACAGCCAGTTTGATGTTCCATAAAAGTTTTATAACTTTGAAAAGCTATCCAAGCTTGTAATTTTTTATTAAGAAGGAAAAGACAAACATATATTGAATAAGCATCCATTATACTAATATAGTACTTGTATATTCCTTGAGAAGTAAACAGGGTATGTCCCCAAATATCAATATAAACTAATTCTAGAGGTTTTGTATAAACAGCATTAGTTTTTAAAAATGGTTGCTCGTGCTTTTTAGAAACAAAGCAAAATTCACAAATTCTATGATCTGTACCTATAGAAGGAATTGTTATATTGCAAGTAGTCATCACAACATTAACACATTTAACATTACAATGTCCTAGGCGTTTATGCCATAACTCTATATTTTATCTTTCTTAGTTGTAATTGAAAAAAACTCTTAGGTCATGTAAACAATCATTAGTGGAAGACTCACGAGAATCAGGATAAACAAAATTTGTGTTAAAACATTTAGAATTAGTAGAGAGAGTAGTCTTTTTATTCATATCACTAAAAACAAAATTCACATTATTGACTACAGGTATATGGTTTGTAAGTAAAGAAGCTAGATATTTAACATAACAGGAATGCAATGTAGGACTAACAAAATTTGAAGAGTACATAGAATTGGGGTCTTCCGAAGGCAACTTATTAGTTTTTGGAAAAACCAAGGTATCAAAGTAGTAAATCCCTCCTTTAGCTCTGCCCCTAAGAAGTGGTTCCTTAGTAATCTGGTCACAAATAACATAGTAATGAGGCCAGAATTCAAACTATACCTTATTGTCTAATGCAAATTGAGAAACACTTAACAGATTCTCTAATATAGATGGAACATGTAATAAATTGTTAAGCCTATAATATGAATTTTTAAACTTATCATACAAATATGAAAAACCAGAGTTGAGAATAGTAATGCATTAGCATCTTTAATGATTTCTTTAACTAAATCATGCTCAATTCCTTATTTTAATTGTTTAAATAAGTTCATAAATTAGTAAAAATATATGTAAATTATTTGTAATTGAATAAACTTGGTACTTTGATAAGTTTGTTAGCTAATTTCAGGAAAAATAGCTAAAGGAGCAAGAAAACAAGAGAAATCAACATTCAAGCCAAAGTCCAAGCGCCCATGATGTTTTCCAGCATGACCTTTGCTCGCTAAATTGGAAATATTTTGAGTTACAGAAATCCAAATGATCTGATTCCAATTGCATTGGAAAGCTTACGTCTGGGGCTTCGATTTGGTATATAAATGTCTATGGTTTACAATTGATTTGAGCATGGAACAACCTTGGGAATGTTGCAGCAGAAGAACTGGATGCCCAGGCGCCCAAACCAGCGCCCAGGCGCCCATACTTAGCACCCAGAGCCAAGTTTCCAGCGCCCAGGCGCCCATCCTAGCGCCTAAGCGCATGGCAGTAGCTCCAGCACCCAGACAAGCACCATTTTGGCACGTAGGCGCCCGAACAGCACTCAGGATCAGCCAGATTGGTGCCTAGGCGCCCATACTCAGCACCAAGACACCAAAATCAGCATCACACTTGCCTGTTTCAGCGCCTAGGCGCCCAACTCAATGCCTAGGCGCCAAAAATTAGTAAATAGGCCATTCTAATGCTGATTTGATGTATATTTGTAGTTTCATTTGTAATTTCATTCTTGATGAATTTGTAATTCATTTAGGTGATCTAAAATCTATAAATAGGTGGAACCTCAATGATTAGAGGGACATTACACTTAGACTTGATCACTTTACTTCTTAGATCAGTTTTAGTTCGACTTAGATATAGATTAGTTTGTAATACATTTTCATCAATCAATCAGAGGCATATTCAGTTTTAATTCCTCTTTCTTTTAGCTTTCATTCTCTCTCTTTCTCTTTCTCTCTTTGAATCTTCGAATGTTCATACATTCAAGATTCACATTCATAGCATTCATCCTTCCAAGATTCATAGTTTTATGAATCCAAGATCCATCTTCATCACTTTATTTTGAGTCATTCATAATCATGAGTGGCTAAACACCATAGAGATTGAGGAGGAGGAGCTCTGTTCATCATCAAGCTAATGGATTAACCACACATTCCATTCAAAATCTGCAAGCTCTTCATCAAATTCAAAGGATTCTTCTTGTTCATCAATTCAAGAATCAACTTAACCGAGAGGCGTATAATTGGTTCTTACCTTGGTTTAATTTCTATACAGGTTCATGAGATTAAACATATTATTAAATGGTTTATTAATGTTGTTGTTGATGTTTGATTGGATATGTGACATAAAATCTAGTTGTGCATTAACATTGATATTATAAACTAGTTCAAGAAGCATCTTTCACATTTGTTTTTTGCATTAGAGATGATGAATTGAATGAATGTGCACTTATATGAATCTGTATTTTTATCACATAGATGATTGATTTGTATCTTGTTTGATTCTTTGATTTTAGTCT
>JASCZI010090740.1:1203-25700 GCA_036250425.1 Stylosanthes scabra
TCTTTCTCCATGACGCATACTACGTCATAGTGTGGCATGGGTATTATGTTTGCCTTCCTTTGCAAATCTAGCCCGATGACTATTTTGAAGTCGTCCATGGGTGCTATTGAGAAATCCACGAGGCCCTTCCACGAACCAAGAGTCATCTCAACCCCTTTTGCTACGCCTTTGAGAGGTTCACCCTTGGTGTTCACCGGTTTGAACCAACCCTTCTTCTCGGTGGTCTTCAATTCAAGCCTCTTTGCTTCATCGGGTGTGATGAAGTTGTGGGTAGCACCAGTGTCAATTATAGCCATGATCGGCTTCCCATTTATAAAGGCCTTGACATACATCAAGCATTTCTTTTCTGCGGGGCATACCTCCTTACCTTTCACAGCGTTCATGAGTTGGACGGATCCAACACATTCAGCCACTTGTGATCGAGCCTCTCGCTCTTCGGCGATAGATGCTAAAGTCCCTAGTTTGGGACAGTCCTTCATTTGGTGTGGTCCCTTGCATACAAAGCATCCTCCTTTGGGCACGAATGCTTTCTTCTTTTCCTCGTACTCCTTCTTTGAAGTGTATTTTCCTTCTTTCTTGGTTGATGAGAAGCTCTTTCCCTTGTCTCCTCTACCTTTTGTGGGATTAGGTTTGGAGGAAGACTTGGGTTTAAAGTCTCCTCGATAATACTCGGTGAGTGATTCGGCCACCACGATGGCCTCATCAACATCTTTAACATTCCTCCTTTGTAGTTCTTGCTTGGCCCAAGGTTGGAGACCATCAATGAAGAAGAACAATGCATCCTCAGATGCTAAGTTAAGGATTTGAAGCGTGAGAGTAGTGAACTCCTTCACGTAGTCACTAATTGTACTCTTATGCTTCAATTCCCTTAGTTTCTTTCTTGCTTCATAGACTACATTCTCAGGGAAGAATTGTCTTTTCAACTCCTTTTTAAAGTCTTCCCATGTAGCTATGTTGCAAGTGCCCCCTTACGCCCTTGAACTCCTTTGGCTTTGGGAGATCAATCTTTGTTGTTTCCCTTACAATAGTCGGTTGAGATCTTGCCTCTTCAAACCGAACTTGAGCTTCCTCGAACAACTTCAAGGCATTCTCAAGTTTCTCTTCAATTTGGAGTATGCTTTCCTTCAAAGCATCTAGTTCTCCTAACACATGAGCCTCTAGAGTTTCTTTGTCATGTTCTATCCTTTGGAATCGCTCATCCATAGTGGATAGAACATCCTCCAATAAAGAAACTCTCTTCTCTAGGAGAGTAGAGTCCTTACCTCTTGGCTCACTTGAAGAACGAACCTTCTTGCTTCCCCATTGAGCAGGAATAACATCCCTTCCTCTTTGGGTCTCGACATGCTCCATAGCGCTCCCACTAGAAGCCATACCCACGAACCACTTGTGCTCCCTCTCGAACCTCGCTCTGATGCCAAAAATTGTCACGGCCTTGGACACACTCCAATGCTACCGTAACCGGCACTTGAACTTACTCAACCTCTTGAGCTAAGATCAAGTCAGTTTAACCCTCAATATTAGCACTAAAGCTAAAAATATAAGAGAACACAAGAGAAAGGAAGCTTTCGTGGAAACCACTTTACTAACACAAGTGATTTGTACAAATGACTCACACACTTAAACTCCAAACTCTCACCCCTATTTATACTAATCCACCTCCTTAACGGACGACTAGGATTAAATCTAATTAACGATCCAGATCAAGTGTCCAGAACCTTCATTACAAATATCTAACCTACCACATTTCTCCAAATACTTCTAGATTATTCTACCACACTCTCTATTCTTCTACATATATCTATACTCTTCTAGAATACTCTATGACCTTCTAGAGCCTTCTAGGACATTTTAGGGTCCTCCAAGACCTTCCGGGGTATTCTAGAACATTCCGGAACCATCAAGAGCATTCTCAAATACTCCAGAATACTATTTAAACACCGTTTAAAAGTAACCTTCTAAAAATTACCGTGACAATCAGCAACAAACCACATGGTTGCCATACACGAGGAGGAGGAAAACAAGAAGATAGAGACAGGCACCAAATACCATGATTGTTGTTGCCTCCCATGTCTCATAATATTGTGGAATGTATTGATCTTGTCCCAGTCACCATCAACATTTGCATTCTGCAGTGCACAAGATTGAGAATTCTCATTAGAATCACTTGATTCTTTTTTGTCACTTCCTTAGGGCTCAGGCCTTAGGGCATAGCTTCGCAAATCGCAAATGCTTACGTGGTTTTAGACTCTCATCCGCAGCTAAATTGCCATGCAAGATGCAACTGCTATTGCTAGTTATCAGTTAGTACTTAGTACAAACAGAAACAATAAACTATTTAAATACTTGTAGTACAAGTGAAAGAAAAAGGTGTTGAAATTCCATTAATTTTATAAAATTTATACCACTATGTGAAAATAATTTTTCTAATTTTTTTATTAGAAAAAAAGTTAAAAGAAAATAACCTGAGAGTGCATTACTATTAATTTTGAGTTGAGAAATAACTTTTATACACAATGTAATTTTTATAATATTTTCTTTCTTAGTATTTTATTGTTCAGCTCTTAGTACATCTAGAGTCTTATGTGTTGTTGTCTCACCCCTTGGCCCTTATTATTTTTTATAGAAGAAAAAACTAACTAATTGTTTATTCTTTTTCATTTTAAAAGTATATTAATCATTCACAAATATTCATTTGAATCACTAATTTTTATTCCGAGTCCACAAGAAGGTGGAGGGAGGCATGCAGAAAGATGATGTAATTAAAATGTTAAAAATTTGAAGAAACACAAGAAGTTGGTTGGCATTGGTTTGTTTTATTAATATTGTGGGCAGTGGAGAAGAAAATGAAGAAATAGTTGATATACAGAGAGGTTTGTAATTGACCCAAGGCAACTGCAATGCAGTAGCGTGAGCAACGGTTTCAGTCAGAACCACCCCTCTCTCAGCCCTCAGCCTCCATTGCTGAATTCAATTCTTTCTTCTGAATTTCTGTTTTGTAACTCTCAAATTGCAATAACCCCCTCCAAAAATTAAAAGAGAGTTAGGGTTTGGGTTTGGCACAAAGCAATTAATAGTCACAAGTCACAAGAGCCCTACTTCGGGCACTCACTCACTCACAACAACAAAGTTAGGGTTTTTCATGTTGTTCTCGGAATCCCAAGTTTTCATGTCCTATGAATGGAGATTTCCTCTGTCACTGTCTTGTCCGAGCCATTCCTCATCGCCGTTACTGTAACCGCCCTCTGTTTCTTCCTCGCAATCTTCTCACTCCTCAGATCATCCTCTCTCCCTTCTCCGCTCTCCAAATTCGCACCTTTCCATTCCAACAACCACCGCGATTCTGGCTGCTCCTGCAACGGTGCCGTTTCGCCCTCCGATTCCGCCCCCTACTTGAACGGCGCCGCTTCCCAAATGCTGGACCCCACTCCTCCCGTCCCAGCTCCCGTGGCCCCGGCGGTGCTGGCGGAGCGGCGCACAGGGTCGTCGATGATGGAGGAATTGGTTCCGGAGATTACGACCCATGCCCTGAGTTATTTGGATTATCCAAGCTTGTGTCGTCTTTCTATGACCAATTCTTTGATGCGAAAGGCTGCCAATGATGACAATGCCTGGAAGGCCCTCTATCACAAGGTCAATTCAATTCAATTCTCAACCTTTTCATTTCTTCATGTAATTATCTATACCTGTATTTCTGAATTCTGAATTTTATGTGTTCTGTTTCTTAGGCTGTTGTTAAATGTTAGCTGCTTTGATTTTATAAATTCGTATGCATAGTTGCCATTTGGCTGCTTTCACAGTGCCACCGTAGGTCTTAGGGTGAGAGAAGATCATCAATTTCCTGATTTGCTTGTTCATGACTTAATGACAATACATTTGCAGTTTTTTGTTTTCTTTCCTCTTAGAATGTTAATACGGACTGTATGAAGGGAGGAGGCATGCATGTCTTGTTAGGAAGAACTAAATATTTGGATTGTAGGAGGCATACTGAATTGGGTTTTCAACCTTCTTTTTTAGGTGGAGGAACAAGGTGGTTTATCTGTTGCATGATGTTTCCCTCCTCGGTCTCAGTAAATCTCTGAAATCCGAATAAGCTCCCTTTCTACTTTCTTATATATGTATGTATATATAGGGCAGTAGATGATTATGGAATAGTTCAGGGGAAGTGATTATGCAGGGCAAACAAAGCGAATTGGTAGAAACTATTATTACCCGTTAATTCGTCTCATCAAACTGAGGACGTTCGTGATAATTGCATTGTACTTTTTAGTTGAATTTCATCATTCTCTTTTTAATCCACTATGTTCCAGTCATAACCTTTTTGAAATGATTTTTTCTTCAGGACTTCACATTGGAACAAGATAGCATTACACCAAGTAATGGGTGGAAGGCATACTATGCTGCAACAAGAGCAATTGTGAATATTAATACAGAATTCTTCAACATTGTAAGAGACAAGTCTCTTCAATCAATGAGTCGTTTTTGGCTAAATGCAGATTATGTGAAGTGCATTCATGCCTCAGGAGAACTCTTTTCAGGGTATGGCTTTTGGTTTCTTAAATGGTTGAATCTACTTTTGCTTTAAATTTATCAACTGCACTGGAAGTATGTCTTTTTCATATTTTAGGACATTGCCATGTTGACTTCTCATGTGTTTGCGTGATATGGTTTGAAAATTGAAAAGATTGTTTATGAGGTCTCAGTCTCATGTATGTAAACTTGATGTAAGTTCCTGTTAGTATTGACTGAACACTCTAGGATACTAGTTTTTGGCTAACAAAGCTAGTTTCGGATTTAATTTGGACCTTGACACTCCTGAGATATGAGTATTTTGATGAACTCATGATGGGTTTTCTTTTTTTATCTTCTTAAAAAGTGATCCTATTTATTCCATAAATGGCTTGTTTTAAAGTTCATTTATGCTTGTGGATTTATATTGCACTTTTTTGGTTCAACTTCTACCACACTGGAGGGTGAATATATGTTCAGTAATGCAATTAATTACCTGTGCCACAGGTATAACGCGGTAATGCAGAGTTGGCAAATTGCATTCAACTGGGAGCAAGGATTAAACTTTCAGGTTCGGGATGTCCGTGCTCGGGTATTGACAGACATGGCTTGGGTCACCATGAAAACATACGTTGACATGGATACCGGACCATTTAACGTGACCAATGTGTTTGAGTGCCACAATGGACGGTGGTATATGGTTCATCACCACAGTTCTGTGATGAACGGTGAGGTGGAGCAACATATTGTGCATGGATAAATAGAGTGATACATTGTTATGTCTGATACTGGTTACCAAAGGTGATTTTATTTGGAGAAGCAAGTTGCTTAAATTTTAGTGATTTCTCTGGAAAATCCTCCTTTTTCTTTTTCCTTTAAATTTTTCAGTGAGTTCCATTTTGATACTGTATATAAGACAAGTAGTCGCAATGGCGTACAGTGGTAAGTGGTGGATTAAAGAAAACAGAAAAGAAGGGTTGGAAGGGATTGGGTCTCAATGTCATTGAGGACTTATCTGGCACCAAATCTTTAGGTTAAGGCAAGACATGTGAATGAAAACTGAAAACCAAGGCTGTGTTGTGCAGTGTAGAAGAGCAAATGCACAAAGCATTCTCCATTTTTGTTGTTCATACTAATAGTAGCGTGCATTTCCCCCCTCTTACTGGGAATTGAGTGTTAAACACTTAATCCTATGCTAACTGTGATTTGATTGTAAAGCTTGATTATTGGCGTTTTTGAGCTGGTGGTATTGGTGCAAGTATTGAAAACGTTAACGAGGCTGCCTATGATTTAAAAAAAAAAAATGATGATAGATTCTGTTTCTGTATGATAAAAGGCAAAAGAGCAAAAAGATGAGATGTGAAAAGAAAATAAAAGGAAATGGCAGTTCAAGAAAGAGTTATGTTATCTGAACAGCACAACAATGTATGGGAGATATATTTTAATGCAAATTTGTTGAAAATAGCATGTGTTAAAAAATGTAATTAATGAGGTTATTTTGTATATATTAAAAAAAAAATGGATTGTGTTTGAGTAAAGGGAAAGGTTGGTGAATGGTGATGATGGGAGGAGAGTGGAGAGAATGAGATGAGTTGGTGGAGTTAATTACAAGATATTAGAGGCAATTAGTGGTGGGTAAGGTTAGCACTTAGCAGCCTAGCACCTCATAAAATTAAAAGGGGCTTTTTTGAGAATGTGAAATCCAAGGGAGTGGTGCGCGTTATCCAGGCAGAGAGAGAGAGAGAGAGAGATAATGAATATAGGTGTTTTCTCAGCTCCCCCTTCTCTTCCGTTTCAGCCACATGGGCGATTGAACACGCACAATAACTCATGCCAAACAATCGCTTACAATCCTTCTTCTTCTAAGGTATTTGTTGCTCTCTGTACCCCTTCACCGAATGAATCTGGTGGATACGGCACCACGCAGAGGTAAGGTACCTATAATAAGCTTTGATGATTTTGCCATTGTATTGTATGTGATAAGTGAGTGAGATTGGTGGGTTGGTGACAGTGAGGAGAGCGGGGGTTGCAAGGCATGTGGAAGACAAGATATAGAGAAAGGCTGCAACGGTGAAGGAAGGATGCAGGGCGGCATCGCCACTATTCCTGGATTTGGTTGGTGGCCCATCAAAGCTTACAGACCATGCCCTGGTTTCGTGGCCTCCGGTGGTCGCTATCGCCGATACGGTCAGAGCATGGACGAGGTTGCCTTCGGTCGTGGCCCTACTCCCGACTCCACCCCCATCAGGTAATATATGTTCATTTCTTAAGGTTTAGGGTCGGTGATTCAAATATATAAGTTTATCTCTCTATCCCTTCCATGGTGGAAGGAACTCAATTCATTGGGGATGAATTGATTTTCTGTGCTGAGTGCTGACCCCGTCCATGTAATGTTTTAAGCAGCAAGAAGCAAGCTCCCAATAAATCCAAGAGGTGACTTACATTGAACTAGCAAAGGCCATTCAATATGGGGTTCTGCTTCGGATGTTCTGCTCTACACACTCCTTTCACTATTCTGCAACTCTCATTACATTCAATTATGCACATGTAATGCAATCATGCAATACTTGTTTCGATTCTTATTACACTAAACAACTTTCTTATATCTTTTAGTACTAAGCAACGTTTTATATGTTTAGTTCAGCATCTTATATGCTTATCTCACACACAATAGTTTCTCCATTTTAAGTGTAACTTACAAGGGACCCTTCTCTGAGGAGACATATTACATGTTTGTTGTTCTTTTCTTTCTTTTTGGTTGGTTTTTTATCCTTCTATGTTCTATCATTAGAACATTAATTTAATTTGAGTATCTTTTAAGCGTAAAAATTGACAAGAATTATACACATATGATTACTCATCGTCTCCAAGATTCGACTTCTGCAGGGAAATCCTCTCAATTTCTCAATTATACATGTATCATGATTTGGTTTTTATGGAATACTAGTACAAAACATTACGTCTAGATGTTACTATTTGTTTGCAGCTTATTATCTTCAAATTTATGCTAATGCCATATTTTGTCAACCAAAAAAAATATATATATATACAAATGTAATATTTTATGAAAACATAAAATATTATATTTGAATATTTTACTTTTTTTTTTTAAGATAAAATAAAACTTTCATTCCTATTCATATTTTATTAGACAATACTATACTATTAATAGGTAAATTCCAACAAAAGTTAAAAATATAAGTACATTTTATCTTATTAGGAAGTGTTATCAATTTGAATGTCACCTTTTATGTATAAACAATAATGCTATAAAAAAAAGTTTAGAATCCATCATTAGTTTTTTTAAAAAAAAAATATTCAAGTTAAAGGAAGTACTTGACCAAATTAAGCAAAAATGTGTTATGATTTATGAATGCTTTATTTTATTTTCTTTTTATCCCTTATCACTTGATCATCAAACCCCATTATTCGATTGAGACATTGTTTTCAAGTTAGTTTGGTTGCATTTATTAATATTTAATCACGTTTAATTGATTTGTGAGTGTTTTCTAATACGATTTTGAAAGATATAATAAGAAAATAAGAAATAAAATAGATGCGGAATGCCGAACCTACCCTTATTTAAAGCAGTAGGTAGCTTAGATTGGTGATTTTTAAGCTGCAGTGTCATTCACTGCACACCTGCGTACATCAGACAGAGAAAGAGAGAGAGAGAAGGAAATGGAGGACGCTGAAACCAGAGAGAGAATTGAGGAAACGGTGCGGACCATTCTGGAAGGATCCAACATGGATGAAATCACAGAGTCCAAGATTCGAAAGCAGGCTTCCACCCACCTCGGCATCGACCTCTCTCAGCCCCCATTCAAAGCCTTCGTGAAGCAGGTGGTTCAAGCATTCCTCGATGAGAAGCAGAACCAACCCGAACCAGAACACAACCCAGAGTACGATGACGACGGCGATCTCATTATCTGCAAGCTCTCTGACAGGAGAAGGGTCACCGTTCAGGACTTCCGTGGCAAAACTTTGGTCTCCATTCGCGAGTATTACCGAAAGGACGGCAAGGAACTTCCTTCCTCCAAAGGTATCTCTCCCTCTCCCATACTTTTTTGTCTTTTATAGCTGCTTACCCCAAAGGGGATCCAACCTCACAACAACAAAAAAGCATTTTTCTTATGATGGTTTAATTTCTGAAAAGATTCTTTCGTAACATGCAATAGATAGTTTTCCATGGAGTTTAGCATTCTTTTTAGTACAATATAGGGTTTTGTAATGCTCTGATGCTCATGTGAGAATAGAGGACAAGCTCTTTTACCATATGAACTGCTTCTCCTGGGGAAAATAAAAAGTGTTTCTTTCGTATCCAATCTAGAAAGTGAGCTTTGCTTTGTTGTTTCTGCTACTGATAGTTGCAGTTTGCTGAACGACTCTGAGGCTGTTTTCCAAATTCTAATTGTGGTTGTGTTTCAGGAATAAGTTTGACAGAGGAGCAATGGTCAGCCTTCAAGAAAAATGTGCCTGCTATAGAAAACGCCATTAAGAAGATGGAGTCCCGCAACATATAAAAGGTGCCTTCACGTCCGCCTGCACTTCCCCATGAGCCATGAACACATAGCTCATATCTCAACTCAAGCCATGTAGCGCTTTTTTACTCTTCCATTTTGGCATCATGGGGTCATTTTGTTTTGGGGCTTGTAATCACTGTGAATCATGTACTATTTAAAGTTAAACTACTGCTATTGGAATCCTTGATTCCTTGTAGCTAAAAAATGAATGCTAGTACTTCAAATTATTTTCAATTATCTCGTGTTTCCTCAAATATCCATTTGATATCTGCCAGGTTTTGCTGGACAGTGACTGTTTATGGTAGTTCTTTGCTATGGTTTTGAGTTCAATTTTGGCAGCATGCTGTTTAGAGTTTATGCCAAAACAGAGCGTTAAGTAGTAGTAAAAGAGTCAGTTTTGCTTATGGAACTCTCATTCGCTAAGATTTAATATTTAACAATTCTGTGCTGTAAGTACTAAGTAGTGATAAATACACAATGTAGAAACGTTAAGTGTTTAACATTCCTTGCCATTCATAATCATTACGTTTCATTGATATTTTGGATGGGTCGTCAAAAAACACAAGACCCTAAAACTTAGATGTACCTAGAACCTCTAGACCTTGTTAGGGAAGATCTAACATACTCACAAAGTTATTCTCTTGATGGATTGTTATTAACAACTGGAAGCTAGATGAAGGGATTCCTTAACCCGAATCTGAAGCAGTGATTTTTGCACGGGAAACAGGTGCCAACAATGTATTGAAGAGTGTTGGCTTCCACCCAAGTCTCCAAGTGCTCACGGTTCTGCTCCTAGTAGGGCTACTAGTTGCAGCCATCCTCATCTTCTCGATCAGGGCCTCCGTGTTCACCTGCTCCGACAAAATCTCCTCTAGCTGCTTTGTGTCAATCACCAGCTTCACTCTCCACACCCCATTCATAGCTGAAGGTAACACTTCAAGAGCCGAACCGTGAGACAAGTTCTGGACATAATCACATGCGCCTTCAGCATGCGGCGACTTGTTAGGTTGCTCAGCATCATCGCTCTCCTCCCTTGAGTCTTGTACATCTGACCATTGAAGAAGCCCTTGGCCTTCCGCTTGTGCTGAAACCCCATTACTAGGTAACTGGTCCTCCACTGGAGTTTTCTCCTCCTTCAAGGGAAGAAGGTAGTAGAAAATACCATAGGCTAAGGTATCGTGGAGCTGCAATGGTGTTGAGGCATGACCCCGGAGGAAAACACCATAGCCTGGATACTGCTCTAGCACTTGAGCAACAGTTATAGGAGCTTTGAAGTGTAAAATGGCACCAGTATCACTGAGAATACGGATAGTATGGTGGCATTCACCAGTGGTACCCTTGATGGAGCAATTCCCCATTTACAAAGTTTTCAGTGTGCTTCAAGATCCACGTTTTCCCCCAATATATATAATAAAGTTTGAAAGTTGCACGTTACTGTACTTTGTTTATTTTGTATATGCATGTATGTTATGTAAGGACGTTAGCGGCGTCCATGTGAAAATGGACCGTTGGGGGGAATTTGTTTTGACCAAGGTATTGGATTCTTGCTAACTCATCCAAGAGGAAAACAACACAGAAAGATGCTGCATTCTCAAATTTAATATTTGCAACGATACAAAACATTTCAAATATCCGCGCAGGAGGTAATTGTATACACATCTCCCTCCAATTGCTATTCTTCAATCTTCATATTTCAAATATATTCTTCCCCATTTAAACCCAAATACACTATGTCACAAGAATGGTTAGTGCCAACTACCAGGTGTATTATTTGTTATTTTTGTCAAGCATATTCCCTTGTTTTTTTGTCTTGACTTGTCCACCTCGTGGATAAGGCCGGGAAGGAGATGGTAGTTACTAATTAGACGTGAATGAATCACCGCACCAAATATGTATCAACAACATTCACTAATGAATATTAGAAAATGGTTGCTACTTATTCTTATTCACGGACCACCGTTTTTTCTCCATATGGCCCGTGACACGAGATGTCTATATTAGGCTTATCAGCGTGTCATTAACATTGGGATCAACACACTAAGAATTAAAATATAGCAGCTTGGATACTGGGAAGCTCTTTCGGTGAGAGATCATACTGACATTTTTTTTGGTATAAAAATTTGGGCTGGGATATGGATCATGATACTTTGAATGGATTATGGATAATATTTGGGCTTGGAAACAGGGCTGATTAAGAAGCCCACCAAAAGGAGATAATTGAGAGTTGTATAATGATGTGGCGGAAAAAGAGGCATGTATGTATTGGAAGTGGGGAGTGACCACACAAGTTGCACTAGTCCACAACCACAGGTGTGATTGAAGCAGACTGCGAGAGAAGGCGACTTTTAGTCATTTAGATTTAAGAGCTAACAAACATGTATTCGTTATTCCTAGCGGCAATGCTTCCTCCTATCTCCACGTGAATCTCGCCAACACCAGACATTATCGTAAGGTTCTCTAAGCTTTGTGGAATCAATCAATAATATAACTAAACCAAACAATCATGCATAATCCCAACCCACATCCACATATATACTTGCTAACTACAATATTGCACCCATCAACACGCACCACGCATTTAATTCTGATATTACCTTGTTCGTTCCATCATATATATGTGTGGCTACTTTATTTAATTAATTCCATAATTACAATAAGTAAAATATGATAAGTATTGAGGTGTGATAGATAGGACAAGATTAGTGAGCGGACAAATATGCTTAGCTTTCTCACTCACGCATTCATTAAATCACCCTCTGACTGCTACTACATACTATCTATTCCCTGGAGTAGTATACCACACCTTATCTCTTCTGAGGCATTCATTCGCTAAGAAATAGAACTCACAAACATGGGGTGCGCCTCCTCCAAGGGAATCGACGCCGCCAACACAGCCGTATACCGTCCAGCACCCACCAGCTTCGCTGTCTTCGACATCAACGCCATAGAGGAGCCATGGCTCAAGCACCTCAACAATGCTCCCCAAACCCATCAGGACGACAAGCCCACCCACGTGCCCGCCCCTATTCTCCACAAGCTCAACATGCTTGACTCCACCGAAGCTCCCCAATCATGGGACGAAGTTAGCAAAGCCCTCCAAGACCTCAAAAAGCCCATACAACCGGCCCATGAGCCACCACAAAAACCACATCCACAGCCCCGCAAAACCATGTCGTTCCACACATTGGAAGAATTAGACGCCAAGGTAAACCCCAAACCCAAACCAGAGTTGACGAAAGCTGCTACCACCAACTGGAAGTTGAATAAACAAGAAACAACTGGAAAGGAAGAGGTAGCGGAAGCGGAAGAAGGAGGGTTGAGAATCAAGCCGGTGAAAGACAACATCTTCATAGTGAGGGACAGGATGGAGAGGCAAAAGGAAGAGAAGGAATCAGCGTACGAGAAGATAAGGAGGGACCCACTAAGTTCGTTCCCGAAGAAGTGCCCGCCTGGGGGAGAGGATGCGGTGGTGCTGTACACAACATCGCTGGGGGGAGTTCGGAAGACGTACGAGGAGTGCAACAGAGCGAGGGAGGTGCTGGAAGGGCAGAGGGTGGTGATCGACGAGAGGGACGTGTCGCTGCACGGAGGATTCCTTCGGGAGCTGAAGGAGTTGCTGGGGGAGGAGGAACAGGTTGTGCTGCCTCGTGTGTTCGTGAAGGGAAGGTACGTGGGTGGGTTGAGGGAGTTGGTGGAGCTGCAAGAGACTGGTCGTCTCAGAAGGATTGGTGTTGAGAGGGGGCTTGGCAGGCAGGCGTGTGGAGGTTGCGGTGGGGCCAGGTTTGTTCCTTGCTTGGATTGTGGTGGCAGTTGCAAGCTTCCTAGCAAGGACAGGTGCCCTAATTGCAATGAGAATGGCTTAGTCCATTGCCCTTCTTGTATTTAATTTCTCTTTCATTCTCCCTCCTCCTTCTATCTTTCATTCATCTTCATACACTACGTACCCCCTGTTACTTGCTTAGCTTCTTCAATTAATAATTATCATATCCAAACTGTTGGGGCTAATTCCTTTTTAATTTCATTATTTACTTTATATATTGCATCCAGCCATGATGAACCTCCACTCATCACTCCTGTCTTCGCCTTCTTCGTTGCTCAATCTTGCTCAAAAAAAGAATAGCCACTGCAAATAGGCTTCTTCTTTTAATTTGAATGAAAAGTTTACTTTATTTTTTACTGATTTAAATCCAAATACAGAAATTTATTGATTATTAACAAATAAAAAAATTATTTTAAAATGTTGGAAATATAATTAAGAGATGTGATCTAAACGCAATTGTAAAATTCCTATCATGAAAACAACATTGATTTGCGTATAGGTAAAAAAATGTGAAAGTATTTTTCTCTTCTTTTCGATGCCGGTAATTGCTAAAATGCTTTAACTTTCTATAGTTCATTTTTTGTGTCTATGTTTACGAAAATGGATAATAAAACTTAACAAATATATTTAAACACTCATATAAAACTTAACATATATATATATATATATATATATATATATATATATATTTATTTATTTAACTTTTTTTTTTTTGGGTTAACTGGAAACTTTCTTTTTAATGCAATTATATATTAACTAAGCAGCTAGCCCATCGATTCTAGAAAAAATAGGTTGGGTTAACATTTTATTAATTAGACTAAACTTTTTTTTTTTTGGTCAGGAATTTTAGTAATTACGTGTTTTTTCCGCTACAACCCTGTCCCTACTAACTACGATAAGAAGAAAAAGAGCCGAGGATGATGGGCCAACCCATCCGTTTCCTCCCATGTGAAAAAGATCCTATTTTCTTTCAAACCAAAAAGAGATAAAAGGATTTTTTTTACTTATATGGATCAAATGAGATGCAAACTAGGCGGCCCATCTAGGAGCAAAAAAAGAAATTGGGTGATGTCAGTGAGCTCCCTCCCCACTGCCCCACCGAATTCGCCTTCAAATCCGTAAGGCGGAAAGAAATACATCTAACAAGTGAAGAAACATGGAGTTGACTACATCAAAGTCAATTGAATGGTTCTGCACTTCTGCGTTTCCGTTCACATTCAGTTCATCAATGGGGAACATTCTCAATTCCTGCCATTTCCTTTGATTAAAGCAAAAGACTAATACACATTCTTTTATTATTATTATTATTATTATTATTATTATTATTATTATTATTATTTATGTAACGACTTAGCTTTTAAGTTTATATATTGCTATTTGCATATCTTAGGTCAACTATGTGTTGGAATTTGGATGACCAAACCAAACCAAACCATTAGGGATGCATGGTGAATACTGAATAGGGGGCCATCGCCATGTGTTATGTGTTAAGAGTGAAAAAAGCATATTCTTATTTCCTACAAGCCACAGCTATTCATCACCTAACTTCCTTCTTCTTTTGTTTATTATTTCTTCAAATAGATCACCTAATTCACCTCATATATGATATATCACACTCACCCTCCTTCAACCTCATTGACAACCAAACTCAGCTTCACACTTTAATCAAGGATTTTTTTTTTAAATAAATAAAATAAATGAAGAATTTACATAAACAAATAAAACTATATAAATTTACGTTTTTAGGTCGTATTAGTAGTGTCGGGGGGTTGGGTGCGGAATGCAGCAACACGAATGCCGCGGGGGTTGGGGGCGACACTGGCACCTTTTTAGTTGGGCCAGTGCCGCAGGGGATAGGGGTGAGACTCTGCAGGTCCAGTGCCGCGGGAGTTGGGGGCGGCACAATTCAGTGCATTCCATAAGTGATTTTTATGCCCTTATCATTCATCTTACTATATTATTTTGTGGAATGTAACAATGTGTTAGATATTATGATAATAAAATCTATGCTTAAATGGACACAATACTCTTAATTTAAAATCTAAGTTTACATTCTTGTTTGTTTGTTTTCAAAAATTTATTAAAAGAAAATTAAACTTGTAAAAATAAAATTTTATTAGTCTTAAGTTTTTTCTTTATAAAATTGTTAAAATACTTAAAATAATAAATATAAAATGAAAAATAGAAACTAATTGACACAATGAGTTTTTAAGATCTTAATTCTATTAAAAAAGAAATCAAAATAGAATTTTGTCAAGTTTCACAAAATTTATATAATATATTTTTATGGTGAAAATTTAGTATATTTAATTTCATGTGGAATTAATATTTTAAAAGTATTAATATGGTTTACATTTGTCATTAAAGAGCAATAATTAAACATGAAGCAAAAATGCAAAACATTACGAAATTCAAAGGTAAACAACAGCCCAACAAATACAACCAAAGTTAAACAACATTCCAACAAATACAACCAAAAAAGCAATACATAATGAAATCACGTCCTACCTTAGAACCACAATTACATAAAAACTGAATAACATCTGATTAAATCTTAGCTGAACGTTCATAGAGTTTCAAAGATGCATAATTACATCTTAGCTAAATGTTCATAGAATTTTGTGAAACTTGACAAAATTCTATTTTAATTTCTTTTTTAATAGAATTGAGATCTTAAAAACTCATTGTGTCAATCAATTTCTATTTTTCATTTTATATTTACTATTTTCAATGTTTTAACAATTTTATAAAAAATAAACTTAAGACTAATAAAATTTTATTTTTACAGGTTTAATTTTCTTTTCATAAATTTTTGAAAACAAACAAACAAGAATGTAAACCTAGATTTTAAATTAAACGTATTATAGTATCCAACACATTGTTACATTCCACAAAATAATATAGTGAGATGAATGATGAAGGCATGAAAGTCACTTATGGAATGCACTAAATTGTTATACAAACTAATAACAATAAAAGAAGAAATTAGAAGAAAAAGAACAACACCCGAAGGAAAAGAACAGTATTCGGGACACCCTAATAACACCAGTGCCGCACCCTAACCCTGTGTTACCCAAAATACACTAGTGCCGCCTTCAACCCCCGCAGCACTGGGCTTGCAGGGTCTCGCCCCTAACCCCTGCGGCACTGGCCCAATTAAAAAGGTGTCAGTGCCGCCCCCAACCCCCTTGGCACTCGTGCTGCTGCATCCCGCATCCAATCCCCACGACACTACTAATACGACCTAAAAATATAAATTTACATAATTTTATTTGTTTGTGTAAATTCTTCATTTATTTTATTTATTAAAAAAATCCCTTTAATCAAAATAATTATTTAAATTGAATTATAGATATAAACTAAGTCCCCCTTCTCCCTCGAATTTTTTTGAAAAGACAGATACCTTCCCTTTGTTCAGAAAGATCACTAATTAAATATTGTTTTGAAAACGTATGGGTGGTGGCGTAATGGTCGGTTAAAGATAATCAAATCATCTGATAGTGCCTAATTGACGGTAATTCCAAGTGTCGGCATGGTCTAGGACAAAAAAAAAAATTAAATGTATTAAAAATTATTTTCTGTACAAGATTTCTACGTTTATGTTTAACCCAAAAAAATGAAAAATATTTAAAAAAATTAAAAACGTTAATATTAATTCAGACACAAAATAAATAAAAGATTAATACCTAACATTGTTCTTCTTTAAAAGAATGCTTGAAAAAACCCAATAAACAAACCAAACATCTTCCTGGCACGCCATTACTGGGAATAGAGTTGTGGTTAAAGACTAAAGGTAGCAGTTCATTGCAGGTTGTTTCTTTCCTGATTTCTTCAAATATAACGAAATGACATAAAATTGAACTATAATCAAATAGAAACTAGGGATGCCAAACTCATACCGAAAGTTGAATAGTGACTTTGAGAGCAATACATGAAGAGCCCTGTATTGGAAGGCAGAATCATGAAAGAAGGAACAACCGAATTACTGTTTCCACAGTCCAGCGATCAGACACACACACAGAAAGCTGCAACAAGCGGGGCAATCACACACCCCGATTATTTAGGTTTTAACCTTGATAGATATATATATAGTATATTTCTCTTAATTTGATGATGATAGTATAGACGATAATGAAACTAAAAAGGAGAAAAAATGGACAATCATGCATAGCAGCCTCTATACAAAAGCAGTAGAAGGAAACATACATACATAGCATGAATATCCATGCGTTGTTCTCTACTATTTATTTATATAGATCTAAGATCTTGCTTTTCTCTTTGGACTAATGTCTTTCTTTCCATGAGATCCAGAAGTAAATTTCTGTTGAGTATGTTGTTGTAATTATTGTCTTTCTTGTGTTGTGTATGATTTGGTAAACTAGAAATGATGCTCATTAGTCAGTAAAAGCCTTGAAGGCGTCGTTGAAGGTGTTTTGATCAGCAAAGATATCGAGAAGAGAGAGTGCCTCAGGAACACTGAGTTCAAGACGGAATTTGGGGCCATCGTAGTGATGAAGGATAGGCCTAAAGGAATCCTCCTCAAGGGGCTCACAGGTTTTCCTTGTGATGACACGCACCTGAGCAGGGAAACGAGATTCACCAGGGCACTTCTTGTCCTCCCAAGCACTTGCATCTATGTTCGATCCTCCAAAACTAGCAGCCTCAAATATGCCGTGCAGTTGGTGTGTCGAATAGTTGTAAAGGAAAAGGGGCAGCCCTGGTGTGATTGCCCGCACTGAGTCCCTGTATCGTGGTGGCAGACCTGAACCATAAACACAACCCCTATTAACACTACTAATCACAATTACTGTTAATTAAATTCAAATTGAAATCCCTAAAACATACCAAATAGTTGTCTCTTGAGATTCTCTGCCATGGTATCGTTGTTGCAGACGAAGATGTAACCGCCGATGGTTTCATTCCTTGGTAGAGCCTCCGATGGCGGCAGCGTCTTGAACCTCTTGTCGGCACCTGCCTTCCCTTCCTTGCTATCGTTGTCCCCTCCTTGCTTGTTCTTGTTATTGCTGTTGTTCTTCTTGGAGGTTTTGGGTGGGTGGAAAAGAACCTCATCTTCAGCTTTATTATTAGCCTTGAGTCCCTTGAAATTAATATTCATGTTGTTGTTGTGGTTGATGGCGCTGTTGAAGTTTCCATAGGAAGGCTTGGAATAAATCCCTTTGTTGAAGCCACCGTTGACCATTCCCATGCCCATGCCCATGCCCATGCCAAGGTCAAGGTTGGGGGTTGTGTTGTAAGGCATGGTTAAGAGAGATCCATTGATGGTGTTGTTGTTGATCTGCTTCCAGCCATCGTTGAAATCAGAGAGAGGTGCCTTTGACTTGTTCAGAAGCGGTGAGGGTGAGGGTGAAGGGGATGGGGATGATGAAGATGATTTGATTTCACCGCCGACTTTGATGTCGAAGTTCCTCCTCTGATCAGGCCTCTTTGAACTGTAATTGTTGCTCCAAATGGAATCGTTCAGAGACAGGTTCGCCAGATTGGAAGCCTGCACACGGAGTTGGTCACTGAATTGCCAAAACGACGATTCTTGATTGTTCTCCATCTTCAAATGTGGATTCACTTTTTGAGTCTATCTGATGGGAAAATGAATGAATATATAGAGATAAATAAGTAAACGGTTGCTGCTATGCTATGCACTATGCAGAGAGAGAAAGAGAGAGAGAGAGAGAGAGAGAGGACGCAGTAGGTGTGCAGAGAGATCTGCAGGGGAGAACTGGTCTGGATTGGAATAAGAGATAAACTAGAAAGACACTTGTTAACTATATAATGCGCCCATCTGGTTTTTCTTTTTTATTTTTTATTTTACCTCCTCGGATAAGGGGGAAAAAAATGGAAATGAAATGAAACTTCGGGGAAACTTAATAAGGGACAAGGAGGGGGTTGCGTGTTTAATTTTCAATTTGTTGAAATGAGATTTGTCTTGGCTTTTCTCAGTTTTTATTTTTGGTTTTATGATTTAGTAGTAATTTAATTAGGTGGGAAAGTGATTAGTGATTAGTGAGTGATGATGATAAAAACGCGTACAAGTGATGAGGTGGAAGAGAGAGAGTGGAGAGGGGGCAGTTGGGGTTTTCATCGTGTACACCTTTCTAGAAGGTGTCACACCTTCCAGATTGAGTTATCACTATGCCCCCACAGTTTTCAGTTCACACCAACAATTTGAATACTTCAATTTTTTTTTTTTACTTTTCAACTACTACTTCGCATATAAGAAAAGTATATGAAATCAAACCAATTAAAACACAACATTCAACAATGTTGCATTACATAGGAGATGATAAAAAAAAATAAGGTCAATACTATTTAGTGAAGATGATATTGTGGATTTATTTTAGAATCAAAATCAACTGCGATTGCTCCTTTCCTTAGGTGCTAAGATAAGGAAGGATTTGAGTTGGACGCGTAAGCGTAGGTAACAGTGTGGAGCGTGTGAGTGTGAGTGCGACAGTGTTGAATAAGTAAGCAGCAATACAAGGTTGGATGTGGTCCTTCTCCTACGGCCACGTCCAATATAATACATGTTCAATGCACCTATATTCACGCCACCACCCCCATTTCCCCCTCTTCCTACGCTTTCATTCCCTTATGTTTCTAACACTTAGGGCTTTTTTTAATCAGTTTAATGTAAATCATTATCGTGTAAAAAAATTATTTAAATACAGAATAGTTTTTTTTTTCATAAAATACAGAATAGTTTGATCAAATTGTTAATAGCAAATACAAATGCAAATTTTTGGTCTGGAAAATTTATCTATATTGTTTTTGGATGTGAAAATTTGTGTGTTTAGTTTGGGTTTACATACGAGGCTAAGGCCCAAAAAGGAAAAGAAAACTAAACGGGGCTAGCTGAACTGACACTATAGTAAGGGCCTAATATAAGAAGTAACTAAACTGTACCGATGAGCCCAAAATGAATAAGATAATTCAACTATAGGCCTTTTTAAAAGAACTTTCTTGACTAAAAAAAGCGCCAACGTCTTCTTATTTTGTCCAAAGAAAAAACGCCTCAACGTCTCCTGTCCCAAAAAAGAAAAACTGAACGTAGTTTTCTTTCCTACAATCCTACTGTCAGTCTGTCTCTGTCACAGCTGAAGGTTTAGTCTAGTGCAATCTGTTTATGACTTTATGCCTTGCTTAGAAAGTATATTAGGTTCAAAACCTAACTGTGATTAGGAAATAGGAAGTGATTATATGGAAATCATAAGAAGGGAAAATTGTGCATGTGTTAAGGAAAAAAAGGCAGCTTATCTTACGAGGCTCAGTCATAAACATTGATTCCCGAAAACAAAATAGCTCTGGACAATGCGAAAAGCTTAACATTTTGGATTAATATCGGTGTACAAACAGATTGACATATATTTTTCAAATTTTAATCATAATTTAGTTTTAATTTGTAACGCATTGACCTGAATTATCATGCAAAATTAACTTTAATCCTAAACGATTTATTTGTTCTTATAACTTAACTTAAGAATTGGGATATTGCTACCGTTTTAAATATCAGCATGATGCTAGTAATACTGGCGTTAGCTAGTTCATACAATTTAAATATGTAAAGAATGAAATAAGATTTGAGAAATAATAGATAAATGTTTTGGACATTTGTTAATTGCCAGCAGTGTATTTAATGTTTTTCATGGAATAAGAAGAGAAAACAAAAAAGTTAATTTTTAAAAATAACCAAATTAGAAAAAACATTGATATGGCAGTTACCAAATCTTGCTGTGCTGTGCATACACTGATGGAGCAATAAAATAGAGCCGCATGGGTAGTTATTAGTTAAGAAGCATCAGGTTTTTAGGCACAAAAGGAATATCCCTGCTCCTTCCTTATTCTTACTACCATCACGAGATGTATCAGATCAAACAAATATATTAAAAATTGTATGTATATTAAAAGATCTTTTACATGAGTAATGAAAAATGTATTGATGATTTGGTTTTGGCGGTGTGAATGAGGAAAGAAGAAAGTAGGAGCCGCAAAAGTAGTTAGGAATACATACATATGGGAGAATAATGATGATGATCCATCCAGCAACAAAAACAAATAATGTTAATGTTAGTGGCATATTTAGTTAAGCGGTTAAAAGAAAATGATGAAGCCGATTATCTAAAAACAAATCCAGAGCCTTCCCTCGTTTAGCCATTATCGCCAAATCCATCCTTCTAAGACAGATTAATACACTATTGGGCGGACTTCCCAAACAAACCTGCCTTCTTAAATCTTAATTAATGATAATGAGGCTAATACTGTTTTATTATAATTATATAAATAAATTCCTTCTTGTGTTGCACTACTGAATAACCCAAAGTTGGAGAGAGAGGGAGAGAGAGATGGAGATGGCAGGAATTGGTGGTGGTGGTGGAGCTTTGCTAACTAGAACAGGAACAAGCAGCAGGGCCTCTCTGCTTCACTGTCATGGCCTTACATTCTCTCACTCTCACACAATGCCTTCATATTCTCCGGGTAATTAAATTTAAATCTTCTTTCCTTTGCAAAATCCACTTGTGAATCGCATACTACTAATGCTGTTTGAGTTTGCAGTTGCAGCACCAAAGTGCAGAAGAATGAAGGTGAAGGGCATGGCTTCTCCAACAGTTGCTGCACCTAAGAGAGAAACAGATCCTAAAAAGAGAGTAGTAATAACCGGGATGGGTCTAGCATCAGTGTTTGGCAATGACATAGATACCTTCTACAACAAGCTTCTTGAAGGAGAAAGCGGAATAAGCCTCATTGACAGGTTTGATACCTCTAAATTCTCTGTCCGCTTCGCCGGTCAGATACGTGACTTCTCTTCACAAGGCTATATCGATGGCAAGAACGACCGCCGCCTCGACGATTGCTGGCGCTACTGCATTGTTTCAGGCAAGAGGGCACTTGATGATGCCAACCTTGGACCTCAACTCCTTCAAAAGGTACGCTAGCTACTCCTTTCTTTCTTTCCCTTTCATATTCATACAAAAATTGCATGCAATTGTGTTCATTTTTCTTACAGATGGACAGAACAAGAATAGGAGTTCTTATTGGATCAGGAATGGGAGGCTTGACTGCATTCAGTGCTGGTGTGGAAGCACTTCTTCACAAGGGATACAAGAAAATAACCCCATTCTTCATTCCTTACTCCATAACCAACATGGGTTCTGCATTATTGGCCATAGACACTGGTCTAATGGGTCCAAATTATTCCATTTCCACTGCTTGTGCAACGGCAAACTACTGCTTTTACTCAGCTGCTAATCACATTAGAAGAGGTGAAGCAGATATCATGTTGGCCGGTGGGACTGAGGCCGCTATCGTCCCTACCGGTGTTGGAGGCTTCATTGCTTGCAGGGCTTTGTCTCAGAGGAATGAAGATCCAAGCAAGGCTTCAAGACCTTGGGACAAAGATCGTGATGGTTTTGTCATGGGTGAAGGTGCTGGTGTCCTGGTAATGGAGAGCTTGGAGAGTGCATTGAAAAGAGGGGCTAGAATAATAGCAGAATATTTGGGGGGTGCCATAACTTGTGATGCTCATCACATGACTGATCCAAGATCTGATGGACTAGGAGTTTCATCTTGCATAAGCATGAGTTTACATGATGCAGGGGTTTCTCCTGAAGAGGTAATCAAAAACAAATATGTACATGTCTAAAGTTCCCATGTATATCAAATGGATGATGAGCCTCATTTTCTAAACCAGGTAAACTATGTGAATGCTCATGCAACTTCAACACTTGCTGGTGACTTGGCTGAGGTTAATGCAATCAAAAAAGTGTTCAAGAATAATACATCACAACTGAAAATGAATGCCACTAAGGTAACAAGAATAGTATCATAGAATTCTCTCATAGCCACTAATATTTCACTGTTCAACTTTGAAGCTTAACATTGCATTATTGTATTCCTTGCTTGGTTCAGTCATTGATTGGTCATGGTCTTGGTGCTGCTGGTGGTTTGGAAGCTATTGCAACCATTAAAGCAATTACTACAGGATGGTTGCATCCAACCATTAACCAAGAAGTACACTCCTCAACCATAACCTCATCCTATTAACTACTAAAGATTAGTTCTAATGATTCCCTACTGAATTTGTCAAATATTTTCTGCAGAACTTGGAGGATGATGTCACAATTGACACAGTCCCTAACGTTAAGAAGCAGCATCAAGTTAATGTTGGTATGTACTCTCTTATTTTTTTTTCTACATTGGTTTGAATAGTGGTCACAACGTTAATTCCAATGTTTTCTGATATCTACTAAATACTATGTACTTTTATGTGCAGGTATCTCTAACTCATTTGGGTTCGGTGGACACAATTCAGTAGTTGTATTTGCCCCATTCAGGCCATAAAAGTAGAATTCAACCACATGCCTCAGCGTTCTTCAATTTTTTTTTCCTCTTTCATTTCCGCACTAAAAAGAACTGATTCTTGGTACATTCCTTCTTTTTTGTGAATAAAATTAAATAATGTTTGCACTTCTATTTGTATACATTTATTTTGTATACTTCTTTATTTTTTTGGTGTCTTTGTATACTTCTTTATGAAATAAAAGAAAGATTTTTATCTTTTATTATGCTTTATTTATCACTTTTGAATTAAGTTCACTTAAAATGAGGAAATTAATAAGACATTGTTTTCATTGCACTTGGAGTTGCTCAGAATCTCTATTAAGACATTGTTTTCATTGATTATTGGTTTCTAAACTTTCTTTTTATTCTTCCATTTTTTTAAACCAAAAAGCAACTGAATTGCCAATTTGCCATTGAAGCAAGGCCTTAATTATCACGAACATGATGAGAAGTTGTGGGACTAAATAACTTTGCAGAAAATGTAAAGATATAACTAAAATCAGATGTGATAACTCTCTCGAAAACAAGGACTCAGTCGGTACCGAAATAGCATTTGCTTTTATTATTATTCGTAGCAAAACATAATGAGAGATAGATTTAATTAAGTGCGGGTTGTTCGTCCAGAAAAAGGTTACAGACTGAGTTTTTCCTCATCACTCAAAAACCATATTGAGCTGGCTACTAATATTGATTATTGAAGCCTCCTTATTTGGTAATACAAGTAACTAGTCAGTGCTAATAAAGACCATATATAAACAAGCAACTGCATCCGCAGGAAGAAACCTAGCTACTTCAATAATGCCTCATAATAATTACCAATATGGAAGACTGATATAGTAGTTGTTAACTCATTGATTAAGGTGCCTCATGCATAGAATAGAAGAATCCTGGATGTATAGGATATTCATCACTTTGACCACAAATTAAAGGATCGTCAAGTAGTAGGGGATGATGGGGTAAATTAATTCATACATATATATGCAATTATAATCTATATATATTTTCAAAATTTAGTGGGGCAGGTGCCCCCTCACCAATTTATACATCCAAGGGGAATTGGTAGCACTACATATACATAACATTAAGTGAATTAGTGAAAGGTGATTATCATCATGATAGCATCAATTATTAGTACCATGAAGGGCAAAATATATAATTACTTGATTGATGCTTATTGGTTTCGATCATACATGGAGTGTACATTTTCTTCCTTTGACCAATTGAAAAGGGTAAATATATATATATATATATATATATATATATATATATATATATATATATATATATATATATATATT
>JASCZI010090740.1:25833-39593 GCA_036250425.1 Stylosanthes scabra
CAGCAGCGGGTTGATGTTGTGGTTGTGGAGGCAAAGATAAGATGAGGTGTGATGGCGAGGCAGGTTGGTGGTGCGGTGGTAGTAGTGGAGGAATGAACTTGGTGGTGGGGATGATTGAGCATCTACATAGTGGGCATGTGGTGTTTGATCGAAGCCAGTTGTGTATGCATTCTATGTGAAACACATGCTTGCAATATGGAATCTCCACAACCTCCTCTTTTACCTCAAATTCTCCCAGACATACACAGCATCTGTTCAATTCCCAACACCACCATTAACATCAATAAAAATATAATTCATTATGCAATCCATCAACAGTGATGAGCAAGGAAAACTAAGGGAGGGCCATCATAAAAGAAAAAGAATTCATAAAGTGCAGTCCAGCATTTTGGCCACTATGCGAATTTAGACAGTATCTATCCTTGAAAATTTAGGTTCTCACTAAGCAATAATAAGGGTTGACACGTGGCGGATTTCTTTATTTATTTTTATTAATTCAATCATGTTGAGTCACTTTCCAAATTGGCGTTTTCTTTAATAGAATTTTGCACAGGAAAGTTGTTCTTGATATATTCTTTAATCTTTTTAATTACCAACAACTTCTTTTTTTTTTTTCCTGGAACGCTTTTTGTGAAAATAATGGATGTCATAAACGATTCTTAAGCTTTCGAAGATTCTGCCATTTTCAACTTTAGAAGAAGAATATCATTCGTTTCAGAATAGCATTTTAAGGAACACAGACGTGGTGCAGATTAATTGAATGAGAGTAGATGTGAAAGCACATGAATCTGAGTCCAAACTCCAATGCAAAAGGATAGAGATGGAGGGTAAGAATAAGATACAGTTAAATGAAAAGACAAAAGTGTAGTGTGTCTGAGAAGAAAAGACTTACACGGAGTCCCTTGCTCTCAATTCCTCATCAAATAAAATTCTTGGAAGTTTGTCCAGAAATTGCAGCGTCACTTCTAGCCGGTATGGCTGTGTAAAAACAAATAATTAATAAATTCTAAATTTATCTTTTAAAATTATGATATTTAGCAGTGAGCATATATAATAAACAATGAACTAATCTTTAATTTGTTCATATTAAAGTATTAAAAGCCCTAGTAATATATATGTAGAACGAAGAAGAATGCATGCGTAGTGAAAAAGAGAAGAGAGAACGTGAATTACTTACGGAAGAAGGATAAGGGTAGGGAGCAGTTTGATCAGGATTGGGAGATGTAGGAATAAAGTGAAGAGGAGGAGGAGAAGAGAGAGAGGAAGCTCTTCTCTTGAGGTAGAACAAGTAGAATAGGAGAACCAGAATTATGGAGAAGAGTATTGGAATGGAGAAAATGAATGCCTGATACAGTTTCAGCTGAAGCTCCTGCGGATACAGATGTGGAGACTCTGCTGGACTTTGTGCTTGTGAAACACCCATCACCACCAATACACAAATATTGGTGGAACTGGAACTTCCCTCTGATATTTATTGTTATTTTCAGTTAGGAGAGGTGTATATATAATGATGAGGTTAACAGCACGCTACATATTCCATCTTTTTCTTTGAAATGATGGGAACAAGGGCAGAGTATGATGAACCCTCCACTAACATTTATATATGTATATATTCTAACATCATTCTCTTTCTTTCTTTGTCATTATCCACTGCACACTCTACTTTGAACCACCTGGGCGACTAAGTGATCATGAGAACTCAACTTATTGTGCTTCTCAACTCTGAAACCTTCTCTTTTAATACTTGTTACTTCATACCCAAATTTTGATTTGACTCTACTAATTAATGACTAATATAGTATTTCTCATGCCTTTCATAGATAAGCCATGATTTATTCAGTTATCATTCAAACGATCATGGTAACCTTTTTAGATTTTATTCTTCTTCAATCAGGGTGACGAAAATGACATATTTGCCACTTCATTTCCTTTTGTCAACATAACTATCATCACAGAACAAATTCTTCCTTTACTTTTTCCTTTTTTTCTTTCTCATATATATTCATATTTTCTTCGGTTCATAGTACTAATTAGTGGGATAAATATATGCCTCAACCAAAGTCCAGCAACAGTTTTTTCGCATTGAAAGAGATTCCACGACAAAAAATGACTGGGTAATTCTCCTTTTACCTAGTTAGCTATGAAAAAGTTTATAGACCTGGACACTTCAAACTTACAAATGACTCATACCCAAAAGGGGGGAAAAACTACAAACAATCATTATTTCAGTGAAATACAGAGTTATTTCCTACAAGTGCCTCGAACTATCTCTTTTTTTAGTGATAAAATTAAGACCAAACTTAGCAGAACAAATTAGACCAAGATTTAGTTCAAATTATACAAGTTCATATATATTTTATATTAAGGAGTTAGCTATAAGTATCTTTGGTCCATGCAAGATCAGCACAAACCCTATTTTCCCCAACTTTCTATGTTATTTCAAGGTTGCATTTACCTACTTAGGTTGGTGTAACTTATAGTTCTTGTAAAAGAACACAAGGCGTTTTGAAACTAAGGAAGAGACATGGAGCTAGGGAGATATATAAATCTATGACTATGAGCACTATTGATGGTGGAATATGAAGCAACCAAGCTCTTTCTCTTAAAGTGGGTTTGGGATCAAATCTCTAACTGCTCCATTACATCAGATTCTCTGTCCCAGTTTGCACCTTTTCTTCAATTATATATATAAGCAAAGTGCTTCAACTTGCTCGTTGACAGAGGTAATACCTAGTACTATGCTAGTAAATCCTTTAAGTTAGCACTCAAACAGTGATGTCGAGTTAAATATTGAAATTGAAAATGGTTTTTTAATGTCAAAAAAAGGAAGAAAGTTGCTGTCAAGAGATCTTCCTCTTTTACAATGGAAAAGTTAAAATGTAAAAGTAACTTACTTGTAAAGCAAAAACCCAGACATAGAAGGGACGATGGAAGCAAAGTAGATTTAGGGTGATAGAGTGATAGTGGAAGTTAACAGGATTGTCCACCAATGACTAGCTATCAAGTAGTACTAAATATATTATAATATAATGATGCAACTCTAGACTTCCAACAACATGCGCGTGATGCTGATCAGTCACCATAATCATTATTCCAATTTATGTTCAACAACACTATATTACATATTGATATTGGAGACACAACTTTCCTCATTTCATGATATTTCTATCTAACAGTATCGGCTCAAGAAAAGCATGATTTGATTAGGATACAATTAAACCTGCACATGCACAAATTTCAAATGTACAAACACCAACTAGGTCTTGCACAGCATTGAACACTGATATTGCTAATTATGCAGTGAAGTGAAGCAGATAAAAGAAACGAACTGGGGAGCAAATACATAAACATTAACAAGAAAGGGCTACAACAAAAAGCCTTAAGAAATTTATAAGAAATATAAACATCCATCCGAAATAGTTTTATAACTCTACATATGTTGTAAGTGAATGGGAAGATATTACAAAAATACATGATACCAAAAGAAAGTGAAAAGGAAGAAAGGGAGGGAGTTACTAATATTTCCTTTTCCTGATTTTGAAAGTGGAAGAACGGATGACATTGTCATCAGCGAGGAGAGTTTCCTCAAGAATGGAAATGGAATCAGGCTTGGTGAAGTAGGTGAAGAGAAGATAGATACCATCCAAGTAAGTGTTGGTCTCTCCAGCTCTGTTTTTCTTCCGAATGCTATAAGCAAGTGGAATTACTCCTCTGTTGAACACCTCCACATACATGGCGCCCCCAGCAACAAGCAGCTGCAACACACACCCATCTTATCTTAATTCTTACTATTTCTAATTTCTAAATTCATATAAAACAAGATAAGCATGTGGCATAGAAGGGTACCTCCTCGTACTTCTGGGTGAGTGAAAGTCTCTCATCCTCGGACATGTCAGGCCTCAAAACGGCCATGGTTTCGTACTGCCGGAGCCCGGGTGGGCACTGGGGTTCCTCCTTAGGTTCGGTAGCTGTGAAGCCAGAGCCGGGGGTGATGGGGTCGTCCTCGGAGCCGAATCCAGCGCCTTCGAAGAAAGAACCAGAGAAGTCGAGGGTTTGAGCTCTGAGAGGGAAGCGGGAAAAATGGAATCTGTTTTGGAGAAAGAGTATGTTGTGTGAAGGAGATAGGGAAGTGGAGAGAGAGTTAGAAGGGGAGCAGAGTGGAACGGAGAGAGAAATGGAGGACGCCATTGTTGTCTCTGTGATATGGTGAGAATGAGATAATACTTTCCCACGAAAACAGATAAGGCAAGCCGAGTTCTGACCAGGCCTAGGGCCCGATACCTAAACCCGCCCGCTTTGGATCTGCTTCTAATATATTAGCCCAATAGTAGAATCATTTTTTTGTTTGCTTGTATAAATGAATTCTTGGATTCGGTCCAAAAGCCAAACTTTTTTAGACCTCATTAAAAAGAAACCCAAAGTCCAAAAAAAAAAAAAATCTATAATAACGATTTTAATTTCAAAAACTAATTTAAACACTTTCTTAAACCTTTGTTTTTGCCGTCAACGAGTAAAAATATAGAATCTGAAGAAAGTTGTTATATAATCTAATCCATTTAGCTAAGCTTATAAATTCATGCTTAAAATTTTTTTATTTTATAATACTTGTATATTTAAGTATAAAATCTAAATAAATAAATAATGATGAAAAAACGAAATAGCAATATCTTTAAGCATGGAGTTTTAGGGGATTTAAGTGAAATTTTGTCACTTGAGTAATTGAGTTTATTATATTTACCAATCACCAATGACCATAAAACAGATAGTGCGTGGAATGTTTGAACTAGTTCAATTCTGCTATAAGGATAAGCGATACAAGAGTAGTAGGTCTAGTCCTGCCTTCCTTATCCACCACCACCATTCCACAAATTAGCTGAAAAACCAATAAATTGCCTACCTTCCACACCTGCATCCCTGCAAAGGACATGTTAAAACATAAAATGTGTTTAGTATAGCGATTTCCTATATATACCTTTCACTTTTGATATTTAAAATAATTGATACTATATTTACATACAAAATAATACAAACATCATATCTTTAGAAAAAAAACGATGATAATAAAAATAAAAATAGAGCTACGGTTTGGAAGAAGCACTACCTGTTAAAATCCAAGGTCAAAGCTTGGGAACGTTTCATCGTCAGGAATTTCACTTTCATTGATAATGGCGCATGCAGAATGATCAGTCGAGGTTGATATGAATAAGCCAATATCAGCGGGCTACAAATATAATTCAAAATGTAATTGTTTAAAATTGAGATAGCTGAATATATGAGCAGACAAGGCATGAAAATAAGATCCAAAGCAAGCAAACAGACCTGTTGGGGCATTATTTTGGCACTCCCTGTTAAGTGGAATCCAACATCAACATCAACATCAGACCTCGCTGCTGCAGAACCCACTTAAGCAGAGTCAACTAAAATATTATTATGTTTACTAAGAAATTAGTCAAAAATCACACGCTCCATCTTGACTTGCCTTTACAAAAAATAGAATGCAGGGATTTCACAGTCCCAGTTGATCCGCAGTCCACAGCATTGAGACATGACCCCTGGTGCGATTGACCACCTATATAAATCAAATATAATCACATGAACAGGCCCTGAGAAGCACCTTAGCATCTAACTAGGTTTTCTATCTGACCTATGACGGAGCTCTCCTGATGCACAGGAATAGGGTCTTGTAAAATGGACAATATTTGATTGGCTGCACATATACCACAAATCAGTCACATTCAGCTTGTTATGTTGATAAAGAAAAACCCTCTAAAATGCATCCTACTTGCAGATTAAGAGTCACGCCAAAGGTAACAACTATTAAGTACGAACCATCACGTAAAGCCTTAACTGGTGAGACTAACATCTCTGACTTTCTATCTTCTTTCCCTGCAAAGTGACAGTTCATGCTTGCATCTTGCCCAATACAAGCCTTACTTGGAGGTTGTCCTGCAATGTTATACACATGGTCAATATGGCATTGAATAGCCGGGAACATACACTGTCTTTATACAAGGAGGCTATGTTAGTAGTTGCAATTGATTTACCAGAAAAAAACCTTCAAATGGCATGCATACACAACTAAATGGTATCACAACTACAGAGTTGAAACTTCTAATTTTTAAAGAACTAACCTTTAGAAACAGATGGATTGACCTTGAAAAGGCCATTTTGTCCATGTCTTAGTATTCTTCTCTGAACAGAAGTGTTACTATCAGTCTCTTGCTCATTCTTCGGGGATTCATGGCTTCCTTCAAGTTCTCCTACTTCAACTAAATGTCCATCAAACTTCAATGATTCACCTGATTTTACAATTTCATCTTTCTTTAGGAATCTTCGTTCTAAAAGTCTTTTGCTTAAATCATATAAAGCAACCTGAAAAAGTAATTCATATTATGCCAGGCTTAAAAAACAGTAAATAAGATATCAACTAACCATTTTTTAGGATGGTAACAGACTAATGGATGACACATAAAAGACACTTAAGGAGATAACAAGGAATCCACAGTAAGTGCAAAAATTAACCTGCCTCCCACGAGATCCACAAAATTCAAGTTCCAAAAAGCCATCATGATACTTCTTGGCTTTCTGTGTTAATTGTGCTGTATATAGGACCTGGCATTCTGAATTGAAAGAAAGATAAAACTGAACAATGAGACCACAAAGACACAAAGTTTGTCAAATCACGGAAATTGTCAACTAACCCCTTTTTCCAACAGCTAAATTGGTTTCATTATCAAGAGAAATATGCTGCCTGTCCACCTTTTCCTTGCTGTCAACATTAGTTAAATTCTCTCCTTTAACACTACAATCTGGTTTCTTATTTCGTTGACACTCACCAATGTCGATCAAATATGCATCAAATGAAATTGATTCACCAGGTTTAATCACATCATCTTTCCTTAAGAACCTGCTGTCTAAGAGTTTCATGCTTTCATCAAACAGCATAACCTAAAATAGAGACACAGACAGCAGGAATAAGCATTCATTAACTTAATCCTATCTGCAACAGATATTAAAGAAAAAGGATTAAATTATGTATGCAAGAAATAGGTGTTTAAAAGTGAACCTGTCCTCCACGAGAGCCATGGATAACTAGCCGTAAAAACCCATCATGGTACTTCTTTGCTTTTTGAGTTACATGTGTAGTGTATAGCACCTGCCACTCTAATTGGAAATAGCAATTTCGGATATTTAGGGGATAAAGAAAATAAAAAGCAGAAACTACCAAGTATGTAAATTGAAATTTATTTTGATAACAGTAACCTGTTGAGCTAGGATTTGTTGTTTCCGGACTGATCTTTGGTGACCCATACTTCAACTGCTCTCTCTTCTTAAATTCTGCAATTTTACAATGCAACTCAAACAAGTAACTATTGCTAATCCAAGTCAACCTAACAAACTAGCATAGATGACAATAAAGGATCAAATAAATAAGTGTTAGGGAAGCAAAATCTTGGCATTATGAACCTCTGATGATATGTTGAGATGGACTGAGAGGCTTGCGTGTTTGTGGAGCGTTCACGTTCTCATTGACTTTGGTACCCGCTGCTGCAAAATCTCAGGAATCAGTAAGGTGTAAGTTAAAACTTTTGAGTTGTGAATGTGGCGTTCATACCGGTAGGAGTCCTGAATATTCTAGAAGCAGTGTTGTGTTTTGTGGGAAGCTTGGGTTCAGAATGGGGCTTGTTGTGTGGCTGGCCTTGAGGATCACCAATGTCCACAAGGTAGCCGTTGAACTCCAAAGTGTCGCCACTTGAAACGGTTTCCTCTGTCTTCAAGATCCTACACACCAAGAGCTTCTCGAACTCATCGTAAAGAGCCACCTGCACAGGGAATTCATTGGATTTGAAATCGAAGGGTAGAAAAGAGAGAAAGAGGTGGGATGGAGAGCAGAGACCTTGTTGGTGGAGATTTGGAGGTGAAGGAATCCATCGAGGTAGAGCTTGCGTTTCTGTTTGATGTGCTTCGTGTAAGTCACCGACCATCGTTTCCCCTCTTCCATTCAATTCAATTCAATTCAATTCAATTCAATTCTTCCCTCACACAAGAGATGAAGAGAATGAAATGTAAAGAGCGCGGGAAAGGTGACTGCCACTCAAGCCCAATAGATGCTTCATATTTTTTGTGGAAGCCCAATAAAAGGCTTAATGTATTGTACGGAGAGGTCCGGCCCAAACCGACACAGCCTCTCTTGTGACTTTAATCTTTCCCGTGTCCCCTGTTCTAGTTAATTTATTATTGAGCTGTACTCAAATGAGCGTCTCAACTCTCAACTCTGTTGTTCTGACAAAGGCTCTTCAATGCAATGGGTTTTTTTTTTGCTTATCTCTTTGTTTGTTACCCCGATTAGGTTATAGTTATGCAATGAGAGACATTGAGCAGGGTAACTTTGTATCAAGCATACACTTAATTTCTTGGTAGTTGCATGTGTTGTTTAATTTGTGATGGCTCCCTTGGAAGCTAGAGTACATATTATGATTACATGCTAATTTTGGCCCCAAAGATATAGGGCATAGATGACTGGAAAGGGAAAAATAAAATAAAAAGTGGAAAAGGCCATATAATAATGAGCACGATCATGATGAATAATTAGGCTTGGATTGTTGGTCAGCATGAGGAACCTCCAGGTGTGAAAGGTTCACCTCCCCGTTGGCTTTCCTTGCTTCTATTTGTTGCTTGGTTGACTTGTAATAAGTGGCATACAGAATAAGCTGTGCCGCCGATAGCAACGTGCCAAGTCCATTCGGTACCTGTCAGTTATATTCATTAACTGCATGCTCGCATAAAGATGAAGAAAAAGAAAAGAGCGGATAGTTGTATTTACAGTCATGAACGGATCGAAACGAATGAGAGCATAGGTGGTCCAAGCCACACCGTTCCCAAACGACGCCAGAGATATGGAAAGGGGCATGTATTCAACGCTTTTGCTCTTCACCACCAGTTTCTGCAACGGAATAGAAAGCAGCCATAATTATAATTATAATTTAATTTGGATCGTGATCTGAGGTGTGCTGATCGAGTAGTCATCAGTACTTACCATAACTGCGAGGGGCGAAGCATACATCAAAATGTTGAAGACAATGCATGTGGTTCCCACAAGTTGAGAGCGTCTGTTGAGAGTGTGCAGCAGAGTAAACGTGACGAGGGAGAGAATCGTAATGAAGACGAGTTCCACCGTGAGCCACAGCAAAACCTTGAGCCTCTTGCTGCGATCGCAGTAAATCAAGAAAAGGGTGACGTAGATGATCTCAATGACGCAACCTGAGCCGTTGATTGTGACCACCAGGAGGCTGTGTGAGTGCACCATAGGTAGACCGTAGAGGGTCCAAACCATGCAGTTGGCTAAGGTGGCTAGGTATGGCGCAGGAGAATACTGTTCCACCGAACCTCTCTTCCATATAGCGACAAAAGTTGGCCTGTTACATTACAATTACATTTACATATGCACTGTTTTTCTCATCATTCTAAATGAAAATGGCCCAACACCACATGCATCCTCCATACAAGGACATTGCAAAATACTAACACTCTTTCTCTAATAATGCTTTAATTTGCTTTTGAATCTTGATGAAACATATTAAATGTTTAACCTAATATGTTTTCAATTAAATCAAAACTTACAATTTACAAGAAGATGACATTAAAAGACCCACAAAATTTATTTCAAAGAAGGCATATATATAAAGGATAAATATAATTTTTGATACAATAATGTTAGGTAACCAACAAAAATTCAGTCAACATTAACCAACAATTTAAATTGAATGTCCTATTTCTTTAGGTTTCGGATGTTCTGTTGTTGTTTTAGATTTAGGATGTTTTATTTATCGAATGTTCTATTTCATTATGGATATTTTATAAACAATAATTACAAACGTTCTATTTTTATTGACTGATTTATTAACTAGAAAAATATTAGTGTTGTTGCAAATACCATTTTGGACGTAGCCCTGCAATTTATAAGAGATCATGAATTTTCCTATCTTGACCAGTTTGAAAGATTGAAAATACTCTGAATTGGAATCTAATCTAAAAAGACTTAAAAGTAATAACTTGTATCAACTGTATATAAGAAAGACTCTCCTCTATTGTTAAGTGAAGCAAATGAAGAGTTATTTGTATCTAATAACCAAAGTAATATAAGATTGGCTAGTTACCATACAATCAAATATCAATTATCCGTTAAACCTTGATACCCAATGGTACGTAAAACATACTCCCAAAACATAAAGGCATACATCACAAGTACTGATTTCCTTTTTATTCCAGGAAGATTAGAATAAAAACTGACAAAATTATGGCCTCATCACTAAAAAGAATGTTAAAAAATAAAGGCGAAATAATATCAAACTTACACTGGGGACAAGAATAGAAAGGCAGAGATGATGTTTCCTGAGCAAGACAAAAAGAAAGTGTAAAGGAAAATTATATATTAAGATCACTGATGATACAATAGTATGTAGTAAACAGAATTGAAGTAACTAATGAATTAGATTGCGTGAGAGAGACCTAAGATGCCGACAACAGTTCGAGCGATTTCTGCTGCAGTCATGGTAGCAAGCTAGCTAAGTGATGAGCAGAGGGGTGGTACGGAGATGAAGAAGAGAATGAAAGTAATATAAGGTTAATAAATGGAGTTGAGTTTGGTGTTATCCGAATTAATCTGGTTGGGTCATGTCATCTGCATGATTTATTATAGCCTGTGATTGATGAGTGTTAGTGCCAATATAATGCAAGAACCCTACTCATTCACCACCAATATATATAGTAGTAGTAGTACTACTAAAGCGGTCGATTAAGATTAAATTCCTGAGACACTCTGAGTGGCTCTATTTACAATGATACTATAACTACACACTATTCATTTCCCACCGTTACGTGTCTCATTCCCTTCACCCGCCCACTGCTTTCTGTAAACAATATCCAAGATATCACATGTCAAATTACTCACACATTCCTTATTCATACAATTACTTAACTAACACATGTAAACAAAAAACAACTTATATTACCAGACTCTTCAATAATATATAATAATTGGTACTTTTTTCATGCATGTAGATTAAATTTATCCAAGTAAGAAAGTTAGTAAAATAAGAAAGTGACATATTGTAATAGAGGATTAAAAGCTAAGTTACAAGTTTAATAGCTATTAATTTATATTTTATTCATTATTTTTTCACTTTTAAAAAACATTTTTTTCGTATAAAAATAAAGAATTAATCTACATGTATCACTCTAAATGAAAGCAAAGAAGGGGCAGCAATGGCATAGCATCTTAGGTTAGAGGCAATGAATCTGAGGTTAGTCCGGAACATGATTTACTTTGACATATTGGGTGAAGTGACCCCTATGGATTTCGGAACAGAGTTATTGGCGTGTCACCAATTTGGAACGAGGTACGCCATTGATAATGGTGTTGGGTTTCTTATGAGAGTAGGACATGCCATTCTACCTATAAACAGAAATTTCTTGGGACAATGCAGATCGAATTCCACCTATTAAACGGAAAAAGACATTATCATTGGGGCCACATAACTCAAAAGGCATTGATTCTGCGAAGTAAGTAACTGTCTGCCATATGCATTTGGAGCTTTACAGAAAGAAGAGACTCTGTTTCTGTTGGTTCAACTAATGCTTTGGTGGACCTCCCAGTGACCTACTTCAACGTAACTTCATTCCCTCAACCTGAAATCCCATCATTTTCTTCCCTTTGCCTAACTTAATAATATAGATTCCACTTATTTCTTTGTAACTCGAACTCAATACAATTAGAAGGGGATTAAATTTACGTACGACTCAACTAGAACTGACCAAACACGTATCCTCTTATGTGTTATAGTATTCAATAATAAATTGCGTCCTCAACTGCTTTAATTTGAGTGAGCATTGAAATTCGGATGAAATAATGTTATGAAAAAATGTCAAAACACTTGGAAGGAAATATTGTCTTTCCATTACAACATCTCTACTGAATACAGATAATGAAGCCATTGATTTTGGGGTTCTTCAAAGTAAATGAACTCATAAGTTAAGGTTTTCTGTTTGGTGTTTTGGATAAACAACACTAAATATTGGAGGAAAGGAAATACTTGATCTGCTATTAGCCTATTAGCCACTTAGCAGGGATAACAAATTATATTTTAGATTGTAATTAGTAAAACTTTTTTCTTATGACTTAAATGATTACGTCTGAATAATTTATTAACACAATCCATAAATAGAAAATAGAGAATGCAATTTTTAATTTGTAATTTCGTAGCAGACAAATAAAAAGATGAGAAGATGTTTGCTGAAATTGTCGGCCAAAACAAACAAAACGTTGAACAAAAACAGTGATTGTGATTTACAAGTACGACGAACCCAGAAGCATAGAAGGTGCGTCCTGCATTACGAAAGAAAAAGGAAGAAGTAAAAAAAAAAAAGAAGAATTTGCCTTATCTCTAAAGGGAAGGGAACGTAAAGTTGGATAATCTTGATCAGACAAAAGTCATGAGTCAAGCAATGTACTCATGCCAGAATAAGGAACTAGGAAGTAACAACACATTACGCATATAAGAGCCGTTATATGAAAAGTATTTGTAGAGAACAAGGCAGTAAGCATTTTAATAAAAACGACATTTGTAGAGAACAAGGCAGCAAGCATTTTAATAAAAACGACATTTATCGAGCTCGCTAATGCACACAGAGCGAATGAAACACAACCTCAACAAAATTTATTCACTCAAATAAAAATTTGCTTTCAACATTTTCCGGAAAGGATAACAGGATTGCAACTGTGGTTCAGCTAACAGGTCACAACACATTTTATAAATCAATTAACCAAGAAAGAAAGAAAAAAAACACAAATGCGTGAACAAATATCAAGAAACAGGGAAGCTCCCAAATTACAAATTCAACCCTATACAAGATATTCTATGTTACAGAATGTGCATCCAATAATATAAAGATGAATAAAGATATGTTTAAATTCTAAAACCCAAACCAGGCCACCTCTTTGCCCCCTCCTTCTTTGTCCTCTTTGAGTTTGGATCAATAAGGTTTTCCAGAGATTTCGCTTTCCTATCTCGTGTCTTTCCTGCTTCTTTCAGGAGCTCAGCGAGCCTGCGCTTCTCATCTTCAAAATCAGGATTTGCGATTCCCAGCTTCTCTTCCCTCAATTTAAGGACGTATTCTAAGATCTCAATTGCATCTCCCACTCTGAACAATACCATCATGTTAGGTCAAGAACAAGAGGTTGCATATTACATCAAACAATACATAGGTAAATACAAAAGGCTTGTAAACCAAACTCCCGGGTAAATTTTCCTCCAAGAAAGCATTTACTTAGTACTATGTTCCACCGATGTTGATTTTGGTCGTATTTCAAATGGACTAATGTTATACATATCCTATTTTTTAGGAGGGGACATTTTAGCAAAAAATAATGATGTTGGAAAAATAACTTTACCTTCCCATAGCATCATAAGTTGCTGCAAGATTGCTATATACTCCAAGAGTATCTTGATGGCACGGGCCACACTCTTGTTCAAGAATGCCCCTTGCTTCTTCAAACAGTTCAGCAGCCTCGTCTATCTTGAACAGCTGCACACATGCCAACCCCATCTGGTTCAAAACAACACCAAAGAAGGCAGACTTCCTTTCTCCACTGACCCTGAGTTTTGTTACGGCACTCTCAAAAGAGTTCCTTGATTCTTCATATCTGCCAATCATGTAATACATCACCCCCATGCGTGCTTCTATTCCAGCAATTGTACTCT
>JASCZI010090740.1:53067-64511 GCA_036250425.1 Stylosanthes scabra
ACCTCCAGCCATAGCAATGTTCCACGCCCCTTCATCCTGATCTTGATCCTCATCTTGCTTCAGCAGGGTTTCCAATAACATAGGAACAAGAAATGAAAGAGCTTGCTTAATAAAGTAAAAGCATGGAATATCTGAATCTGCACTAAAATCACCTCCATATTCTTCTAATATATCAATCTCTTCATCACATATTGAGCTCCAAAACTCAATAGCCTGAAGTGCAACTTGCTCCTCATCCTCCTTCACAGCTTTGGCAGTGATGTTGAATATATCCTGGATGTAAGGAGCCAATTTTTCATAGTATGTTGAAGAAATAGCTACCAAGCACTCAAAAGCTGCTCGTCGAATCTTCACATCAGGAGAGAGTGTTGTCTCACAAACTATTCTCATGATGTAATCACGCTCCATATCATTAGAAAAGTTTGCCTGAGCAAAACCGAGAGCGTTGTACAATGCTCTTACAGCAGCAAGCCTAACATCGTTGTTTTCTTCTGTAGAATTCATGCCCTGAACGACCGCCGTGAGTATCTTATTTACATGATCCTGGTCTACCACATCTGGTGAGACTTCTTCACAAATGTACCCAAGGGTCTCAAGAGTTGCCTGCCTCGTAGGAGCAGGCAGCTGATGAACATTTGATAAGAGGGATCCTATCAATTCAGGCCACTGCTTGTGAGGCAACTCTATACCAGCGACCTTTGCAATAACTTGTGATACGGTTGAACGGGCATCAACAGATGGAGAGGAAAGGGTCCTCAACAAGAACGCTTTAATTTGGGCTTTCAAAGTTGGGTCCAAAGACAACCATCTTTGAACCAACTCTATCTTTCTGTGTTGTTCCTTTGCATCAAGAGCATTCTTGAGAATTAGACCAGCTAACTTCCGACTCTCAGCAGGCTTCTCGTCATTTGCCAATTCCCCAGCAAGAGAATACAAGAAGCTTGGAAGATTCTGCTCCTGAAATTGTTTCAAATTTTCTTCTGCTTGTTTCCTAAGGGCACCATCTACAGATTGTGCATTTAAAAGAATTTGAGTAACCTCCATCGCCATCTACACCTGAAAAGTACATGTATAACCACATTAAAGGGAGAATTAAAGAGCACCCCCAACAGACTAGCGACAGCAATTTACAAGGCATGTGAAGTTGCTAAAATAATTCATAGATAAAATACTACTTAACCAAAAGCAAAACTAAAAAAAATGGTGAGCAAATTAAAACAGTTATCCAGAGTGAATCAAATAAAAAGAGATTATGTTCCGCAACAAAAGATAGGTAAATCAATTGAAGAACTATAACGTGCCACATTTACCACGTATGGGATACGTCTAAACCTAGGTGAAAAAATCAAAACCAACTTCAAAAGAGAAACAGTAATACATGTAGTGCGCCCACTAATATTATACATACAGAAAACCCCCTCTCAAACCCTCACATCACTACATAAGAAGGTCATGTAGCGTTAAGTATACAACAACATGTACCAAAACGCTTTTTCATAAAAAGTAATGCTTAGCACACTTGAGGACTGTTTGCACATGTTCCAACAGACCGAAAAATGCAAAAACGAATATAAATTCGAATCCATTTTCCACATTCCCTGAAAGAAACTAATAGAGCATAACTAATTCAAAAACATTCCGATTCAAATAATCAACCAACGTACAAAAATAGAATAGGGAAAAAATTATGAAATCCAAAATAGAACTGGTTCTGTTCAGAAATGGAAGCATACAATACAAATAGTCAAATAAAATACGAAAAGGCAGCCTGGTCACTACCACGGATCAGAGTCCGAACTAGTAATAATAGTAATAAGAATAAAACAATAACAAAGAAAGCAAAGTAAAAGAAAAGGTTGTATTTAGGGATTAGAAGAGAGAATGAATGAAGAGAACTTACAGCGAGTTGAGAAATGGAATCGGCGGAGAGGAGTGAGGAACGAGTTGAACTCGGAAGAGAGGGGGCGCGGCGACTCTGAAACCCTAGCAGAGTGTGGGAAAAAGCAAAGACGAGAGACTGTGTTAAAATTTTGTATCTTCAATACGCCTTTTTTATATTCGTTGTACGACACTCCTGGACTGATGCGAACTAATATCCGCCGTTGATTCAAATAGGATTGATCTCAGCCATTCGTTGCTCCTATCAACGGCTCAATTTTGAATTGCTTGATGGATCTTGATGTTCCTGCCAGAACCATAGATTTTAATTTTTGGTATTCCGAGCGATGTCGAGTGGGGTCACGCGACATTCGCTGCGCGTGTGGGATGCGTGGGGGGGTTTCAAAATATAAATAGCATATGATATGGGTTGGAAATTTTTGTATGGGTTGATTTTTTTTTTCTACGCGCCGTGTCATTGGTGTCTGTTTTTGTAGTGACCACTGACTAGTGTGATCTGGAGATTAATTATTGTTATCATAGCCAGGTCTTTTTCTTAAATTATTTAGTACCTACTATATCATCACTGCTATCACTCATAAGCTTTTTAGTTTATTTTTTCTTTTTATTTTCAATTTTCTTACTTTGGATAATTGTATGATTGTATCACAAATATAATATAATATAGTAATTTAATAAAATTTTATTATTTTATACTTATATATCTCATATCTCTCTAATTTAAAGGTTCATTCTATTTTTTGAAATTATGATTACTATAAATAAAAATTGGTCCATAGTTATAAACCAGTAACTTAGTTCACAAAATCTATTTAATTATTCTTAGGATGTGTGTAAAGTTAAAAAAAAATAATGAAAGGAAAGTCACTCAAAAAAGAAAAAGCAAGAAGGAAGCCAATAAAAAGGGTATAAGTAAATATTATAGTAAATTGCACAAATTTTTTTTTTTTTCCTTTTATCCCTTTACTTTGTTCTATATTTTTGGTCTTATACTACAGTTACTCACTCTCGTCATTATCATTATGAATTATAATATTCCACTACCTACAAAGGGTTTTGTACAAATGCAGCATTCATGAGAGGCTAACAAATCCTCAAGTGTTTCAAAGCCTTAATTAGCTACTCTTTAGCTCCCTTTGTCCTTTTGCTTTATTTTCCTTGTCTCTCTTTCTCTGAATTCCTTTCTAGCAAATCCACTCTTTTTTTGTTTTTGGACAAAAGCAAATCCACTCTTGTAAAAAAGAATGATACAAAAAGTTTTTCTTTTGAACGGTGATGCTAAACAATTTTGGAACTCCTTTCTTTCGGCCCTTGAAGTAGATAACATTATTTTTTGTATGGCGTTGTTATTTCTAGATGGACTTTCAGTGTCAGTTTATTTTATTGGATTTCCGTTGTTTTATGGGCTGCAAGTGCTTTTAACATTTAACATTTGAACGTTTTTGCCAAACAAAAAAAGTAGACATTGTTATTAGCCAGACAAGACATAGCTCTCCTGGAACAACTTGCGTTGTTCTAATGCTGAACTCACCTTGACGAAGTTTAAAGCGTTTATGTATTAGAAAAAAAAAATCAAGTAGACAAAAAAAAATCAAGCTAGTGGGGCAACTCGGATTCGAGTGGATTGACAAGTTTAACCCAACACCAAAAGGAAAAGAGAAAAAAGAAGATCATAGCTTCTCAAAATAACCACCCCAAATTTGAAACCTGCATTGAGTACGCAAGTAATAATTTAACGGTAATGAAACTAGTATTGAGTACACAAGTAAGCTACATGTATCATTATATACTCTTGTACATACTATTTTTTTAAAAAAAAAATATAAACATCAACACATAAATCCAAGGTTCTGAAAACCGGACCGGTCATCGAACCGTTCGAGCAAGAGGTTAAAGGTTTTTGAGGTCCGATTGGTTCAACCGGAGGTTCGACCGTTTTAAATAACCGTTTTATAATAAAATAAAATATAAAATAAAAATAATGATAAAAAATAAAATTTCCTCATAAGTTACAACAGTGGTTCTAAAATACAACTTATAAATTCAAATAACAAACCATGGTTGAACCGGTTGAATATAATCCGAACCGTCTTCATGACCGGTTGACGGTTGAATCGGTTCGACCGTCCGGTCCGAACCGGTTTTCAGAACCATGCATAAATCATAAATTTTATTTTTTCTGTACTAATATTTATATTTTTCTATATTACAAATAATATATATGAAAGTGTACAGTAATACACATAGATTAATTCATAATCTAAATAATAAAATACCAAAATTTTCTTATATTATTTTTCTGTAATTATCCCTGTTTGTCTAACTTGCAACTCTCGAAGCTTTTCTCTCTTAAAGCATCATCCTCTCCTTTTTAAACTAGGTTCTCATGCAGAGCAACAATAAAAGCTGAAAAGCTAGGTTGGATGAATTTGAGTTACCACGAGTGTACAACAATAAAAAATGAAGAGAAATGATACACAAGACACATGAATTATTTCTCTAAATAAAATCACAAACTTCCATTTTAATTTATTAATTTGAGAGAGTATAAGTTTCTTAGACACTTAGACACTCATACATCTCTGTGGACTTAATCAAGTGGGAAAAAATGTACACTAATTGTTGGAAGATGAAATCTACATCACTGTCTAGGTAGACTTCTAATTTATTATGTTTTACTCTTGGAGTGGTTAATTTTAGTTAGAATCCGACTTTGGGATTGCCTGAACCTGCTGCAGCAACTCCCATGCCGCCAACACCTTCTGCGGCAGCTGCTACATGATCTCCTGCTTCTTGAACAATGCCTTTCACATCCATCTCACTCACTAGTTCATCAATTTTCCGAAATTGGTAGGGCCATCTCACATTATAGAGAAACTGGCGCAGATCAAACCTATTGTCCTCTGGTGAATAACTCTGCAAGTAGAGTGAAAGATAGTAAACTTTTCATTAACAACACAATTATAAGATATAACTCTACCCCAAGTAACTACATACCTCAGCATGATATGAAGGCGTCAAGACAGTCATTTTGTGCCGATTGATTGAATAATACTTGAAGAAGTGTTTCACTTTTTCAGCCACCTGTGATGGAGTCAATCTTCCACCCCATCTATAGCATAGATTCTGCAATAGTAAATTACAATAACTGTAGGTTATAGGCCTATAGCTAAACCACCAAATGAACCAAATTCTTTAGAGATTTAACGAGCAAGAAGTTACTCTCCTTTGAGTTCATCATACCAAGCAAAGAAATCATATTTCTGCTAAGAAAATATCAGTGATTTTTTTTTTTTTTTTGATAATGAAATAATTGCCATAAGTTTTAGTCTTTGGAACAAAAGACCACTTTCAGAGGCCAGTCAAATGGCTCGCAAATATACTAGCTATAGTTTCTACTTTCACTATTTCACATATTTCGGGCCATTAAATTTTACATTATGAGAAAAACACCAATTAAAAGTTGAAAAACTTAGAACTTAAAAACAAGTGAAAGGTTGCAGAAGAAAATGAACAAGACAGGAGGGAGAAACAAGAGATATACCTGGAACATTGAAACTGGACCACAACGGAAGATTTTTCTTAGTCTTCCATAGACTGATAGTTCCTCATAAGTCATTCCCATATCAACTTCATCAAGCTGTTTAAAACATAAAATGAGGTATTTGATTCCATATTTTAAAATGTGAGTTATATACACAATTATCATTGCATAAAGAATTGCATATAAACCGAACAAGCAGAACATAATATGGCCCTGCTGAAAAGGGAGAATAAATGAATATTACAAAAACTTACTGTTGGACTTCAGTGAGAACAATAGCTTTCAAGCTCTCACATTGTCATAGGATTGACTTCATTCTTGGACACGCTATTTTGATTTTATTTGGATGCACACAATAAATGAAGCGAAGTAGTTTTTTTTCCAAAGGATCTTTATTGAGTAGATTAAGGGCATGTCACTGAGATTTTCTAATTGTAAGCTTATTTAAGCTCTTCTTACTGTTAAATTGTCTTTGTGCTTCATCTAGGGAAAATTTCATAATTATATTTCATTTTGATACGTAAAAGTAGATGATGGGTTAAATTAATAAATTCCGTGGTGTTGAAATGATATGTTCCACCATTACCACCTCCACTTGATGAAAATCCCATATGCTGACATAACAGTACCAAATATGGTATGTATGTTTAATGCATTTGCAATTAGATAACACAACTAAAAGGGTTCACTAAGAGATTCAAGACCAGAGCACGAAGATATAAGACAACAACATATTACCTGACTGTAGTTAGTGCGTATAGGCTCCAGTTCAGCTGTAGGTGGAGCTGCTTCAACTTCAGCCAGAGATGGGTAACCAAGATGGATGGCTGCCCATCGTAGGAATGTCCTAAGATCCTGCTTACTTATGCTACCAATAGGATTTATATCCGCTGCGCTGCAATCATACTGTAAAAGAAATAAACTTTGGTAACTGATATGTAATGGATCACAAAAATGAGAAATGATAGAATACAATTTGGAAAGTAATAATCCAAATCTGTGTAGAATGTAGAGATACCTTTGTCAAGTAACCCCGTAATCCTTCATCAACATTTGAGCTCCCCAAGACAAGATAAAACCCTGGCTTGGTCTGAACCCAAGGCAATAGTGATGCTAACATGAAAGCTAGCACCATCCTGATTCTAGCTTGTATGTTCTGCAAGCTTAGATTCTCAACATTCGATCCACCATCTACCTGTAAAGGCATACAAAGAAATTATTTTAAGGCCGATAATAGCATGAAAACATAAAAAACATAAATCAGATTTCCAAGCTTTTAGTCAGGATAAAAATGGGGAGATTCCCCGAAAACTAAGTTTCTGCCAGTTTGACCTAGTCAGTAGCAAGGCCCAAATATCAAATGGAGATCTATGTATAACTTTATTTATATTCGTAACTTACTTATTACATTATCAACATACTCCTGGGCAGAAGTCCAAGGGTATGAAAACATCATCGACTATAGAGTTCTAGTACTTGCTAGATATGATTAAAATAATTCACAGACCATGCTTCATTACCTTATAGCGTGGTCTCTTTCCTGTAAGTGTTTGGAACAACGACAAAAATGCAGATACAACTCCATCAATGGAAAGATTAAGGTGCCATGAACCAATTTCATCAGCCAGCACCTTTGCCCGTGACCTTGTCATGTCTGAACTGCAAGGAGAAAATTTTTTTTATTATACTGTTAATGTGTGATAAAGTTATTCTTTAGTTGGGGGATGTATAAGCTCTATAAAACAAAATGGAATACAAGATAATAGTTCAAAACTATAAATAATTGCAAGAGAAGAGATTAAAAAATGAGGGTATAAACATTGATGAGGATCTATAGAAATAGTAGATACAAATTCAGTTGTACAGCCAAAGATTGAAAAAAAAAAAGAACATTAAATTTATTATTTACCTGTTTTCTGATCCCATAAAAACAGTATAGAATATTCGTTTGGCAAATTCTCTACTGTCTGTAGGATATTGTCCATCTTTGTAGTTTCCTATTCTTATTGCATCAGCTTTAACTTGTTCATCCCCATTTGCAATTTCTGCAGGCAGATGTGATTATGTAAATCACTAATTGATGCGATATAAACTACAAGGTTTTGTTTATTCCACATCTGAAAAATGTAAAAAAGAAAAAGGAGATGGCCCATTTCTGATTTCATTACTAGAAATTGTTTTACAGTTTGGTTTCAATGAAAGAAGTCAAAACACACAAAACTAAGGAAAAGACTACATTCTATAATCCGTGAAACTCCAACTCTAAATAATTCAATAATCAATTAATCATTTAATTATATGTCAGTTATCACCTCTTAACTACCCTTCCTTGAGATCCTTTTATGGATGGTACTTAACATAGGTTTGATTAGTGGTCAGTTGAATAATATGTTTCTTCCTAAATAAGCAGTATTTGTTGGTACGTGCACTAACATGGCTTCTACATACTGCCGCTAGTTGGGTGGGGATAGAACCTTGAAGGTATATCAAAATCTAACACCACTTGCCATCACATTCAAAAGTACCTTTAACAACCAGCTGACACATGCACCCAACGATTGCAGCAACTGATGAACTGTCTGCTCCACCAGAAAGGGGAAGCAGAAAACCAGATGCTCCGCTTCTTCTTAAGTAGTCCCATAACCAGCAACCAGGTCCAAATGCTATTTCCTCCTCAGGAGAGTGATAGTTGATCTGTAAAGCATATATCATATTCAATTTAGCAACTTGACAGCCTAAGCAATTGAAGCAATAACATGATAACATTGTCTAAAAGTTGCAACTCAAAATGGGAACATGCATTACCTTGAGTGGAATGGAAAGACGATGTTTGAGATTAAAAGGCACACAAAGACTATATGGTACTTCCACTGAAGGAACCTTAGTTTTACAGCTTGCTTGCTCTTGAAAACTACTTACAGATCCTCTTAGGCTTGCCACCTACGAATAGAAAAATGGAGTTATGGAACCAAATACAACGTAAACAATTGATGGTTAAAATGACATTGAATGCATTATAGGTGGGATGTCATGCAACACATACCACGTCTAGATCTATCTGTGCAACCACAACCTCAACATCCTTTAAAGAAAATTGTGACCCTTGTGCAACAAGGTCACCATTGACCACAACACAAGCACAGCCATCTGTTACAGTAAATTATAAGAGATGAACAGATGGCAACATAAGTAAAATCTCCAAAAGTTGGAAAAAGAAGCTAAAATAAAAGTCAAAATGCTCATATACCAACTTGCGATAATTGAAGGTATTCATTCTCCAGAATATGCATTGGAGACAAACTTCAAAGCATTATATCATTGTATTAAGAGAAACATATTCTACCATAGTAAAGACGACCACCATCGCATCCTTGGTGATTGCTATACATGTATACCCCGCCACGAGTGTGAGTGGCATCTATAAAAGCACGGAGACGAACATCAAGCTTTCTAAGTTGGTGATGACTTCCACTGGCATTCAAAAAGACTTCAACCCCATTCAACGCAAGCTCAGAATGTGGGGGAATTGAAGTAAACAGCTCTTCACAAACTTCAGCCGAAACAGCCCTAGAATTGGTGGGAAGGTGGAAGCTATATATTTAGTACTTAATAAATATCAGACCATAAGTAGGAATGACAATAAATAAATGAAACATGCACAAACACACAGTAGTTGGAACACACTAGTTGTTAACATGCATTTAAACAGAATCTAGAACTAAATAACCCTTAAATAATGACTAAACTAATGAAACTTTAAAAATATAGCTTGTGATTATGCAACATACGTGTCCTTGAACTTCAGAAATCCATAACCAAAGGGAGCGGATGTCTGGCCCAATGCCTCGGCTATGTCGCTGGGAAGCTGAAAATCCACAAGCTGATCTCTCGGCTTCCATGCCGTGAACCATCGAAGTTCTCTATAATTGCCATCATTTGCAAGCCACATCTTGGGGCGTATCATGAGAATCTTGCGATTCAAACAAAGAACTTGACAATTGTAGCGCTCAGAGTCCTTGATAATAGGCATCCCAATGCTACACACAATTCCATCCGTCAAATCACCAACTAAGATATCCTTGAAACATTCCCATCTGAAAACCAAAACCAAAACATACTTCAAAACATACTCAAATCAATTTTCATTTTGTGTATAAAAAACATCATTTTCTAATTGAAAAGAAAGAAAAAGAAGAAAAAAGGAAGGAATGAGTGAAGTAGTTACGCGTGTGTAACGGTGTCGAGCTCCAAGAAGTGGTCCTCGCAGCCATAACCAGTGAGCTCGAGCTCAGGGCCGAGTCTAATGACGGCGCCGGATTGTTTAGCGATAGCGATGGAGTCCTTGATTCGCTGAGTGTTGGAATCAAAGTCCATGGCCCATTGGTTGAGATTGCAAGTGGCAACCTTCAACAGCCTCATCCTCACGCGGGACTTGGAATAGAAAAGAAAGAGAGGTTTTGTGAATTTGTGAAGAAATGGAATGTAGCAAGTTGTTGTTGCAAATATCGAATTGGAATGTGAGGTTTTGTATTTAGTTAGAGGTTAGCTTTAATTCCACGAAGAAAAAGAGTTGCACTTCAGGTGAGTCCTGACTCCTGATTTCCTGAACCCTTGGACCGGTTGAGCTGTTGTCCTTTCGGCACGTTTTGGACTGCAAACACCCTATCATAATTATTTGACACCTATCAAATTAGATCTTATACATGAACACATTAAAAAATAGTTTAAAAAAATAAATAATAGATAAAACTGCTTAATAAATGGGAAAAGATACGTAAGCAACATAGTGATGAAATTTAGTTACGCGAAATTGCGAACAAATTCATAATAATAACGAGGAAACAACCAAATTCATATAAATTCATTATATATTGATATATAAATAATTAAATATGAAGTATGTATTAGTTAATAACAAATAAAATTATATAAAGCCCACAATCTCGAAAATATTCTAATTTTAAAAATATATTGTTCACATCAAAGAATGTCACATTAGATAATAGTAAAAAGGGCTTTTTTTTTCCCTTTAGATTATTTTTTCCCCTTAAATAAAAATAAAAAATTACGCATCGACTGTATAACTTGTAAGGTCCAAAACTACAAAATTACTTATCTTATTTTGTTATTTTTTCAAACTTTATTTGTAGCATATTAGTACAACCACAATATTAATTTTTCAATCCAACGTATTCTCTACTTCTAGCACTAATATAATGAAATTAAGTTGAGAAATGAACACAACCAGGAATATATAACATATATCATATGATGCACATCAGTTCGGCATAAATCTCTTCTCCAATTTATTCATAAAACCATAGAGAAATTAGAACCACATGCCAAATTAGAACACATTTTTCTTATAACATCAATTCTGCTCAGAACCATATCATATATAGGACTCGGATTTTCCAAGAGTGCACCTATGCATAACAAAGAATCCAATTTTGCCAATTGACACTCCTAGAATACCACATTGACATAAGTACCACTAGTCCAAACAAAGTTGCCTCTTATTGAAAATACCTTTTGGATTTGAGCAAAACATCAGTTGAACAAAATCTAAATCGCCTAAAACGGATTTTGGTGAAGTTACACAAAAACAGCGTGCCTTATAAAATTCCTCCAAACAAGCATCAGAACCATTTTACTAATGGGCCATAGTAAATTTTGCAACTAATGCACAACAGCCACAACATTAGCTTTAGTGATAGCCAATAAACCACAAAGAACCACCCAGCAACTAAATCTACATATCCAAGTAGAGTAACTGAGTAATTAATTTACATAACATCACATCACCAATTTGATTTTCTCCATTCCGGCTAGCAGCAAAATTAGGAAGCTAAAGAGATTGTTTCTCAATACTTCAATTTCCCAAATAACAAACAACCAAACAAGCAAATTAGCAAACAAACAAACCAACCACATAAAGTTAATATATATATATATATATATATATATATATATATATATATATATATATATATATATATTT